>PKRV01001907.1:128462-380253 GCA_003709505.1 Hyphantria cunea | reverse complement strand
CCGCCAGCGTGTGCTGGGCCGAGTCCTCACTGCAGTCGCAGTGGTGGCAGGCGGGACTCAATTCCCTCCGCGCGACCGAGTGCAGGTACTTCCCGAAGCAACCGTGCCCGGAAAGCACCTGCGTCAGTCGGAAGGAAAGGGTCCCGTGCTGCCGCCCTGCCCACTCGAGGATGACGGGCTGGAGCGCCTCCACGGTGGCGAAGCCAGCACGTGGAGCCTCCAGCCGCGACGACCAACGAACCATAGTGGCTCGACGGGTGGCTTCACGCCACTCGCGTACCTCTTCGGGCGGAGGGCGCATACCACTCTCCGCCCGGAGTGTCACTACCCCGGTTCATCCCATAGGTGTCGTAAGAGTGCCATTCTAAGGAGATACCATGTTCAACCGTGTACTATTTAATGCTACAGATGGATATTAAATATTACACACAATCCACCTATGTACAACAACTATCCATTAACTTTTAAATAGAGGAACATTATGCACAGACCTATGAAAACAAAGAATAACCAGAAAATAAGAACCACTTGGTTATCAACGAAGTAGACAATTTTTCATACTATTTCTATTCGGAGTGGTGTTGGAACGTTGATAAACAGAACGACCCCGTCATGGCTTTTTATGTAATGTGTATGATAATAAAAGAAAAGTGTTATATGTACGAATAGCTTTTTATACATACTACTTGTTACTTTTCGTAACTTCATTTTATTAAATACACTTAAAATCATCAAACCTAATCTTGAAACCTAAATCTTGAAACCCAAATCTTGAAACCTAAGGTTGATGAATAAATACTAAATATTGAGCAAATATATAATAATACGGTATGTTTCATTGTTATACCATTAACCATTATGTAAATTACACGACTAAAAACCTGACACGACTAAAATATTGTCTTGAGCAAATTTAAATTGTAATGTCAGATGTCTTTGTATCTTCTATTGTACTTTATATAAAGGTTTTGAATCCTGTCTAAAACAGATATGTATTGTTAAAACGTTACCAATTTATTTGACTTTTAATATAGGCAATTTTCTGTTTTGCGTTTAATAGACAATGATTTAGTTTGATACGTGCAAACGTTGTTTTTAAACTGTAATTTTCCGCGCCCATCACGACGTTGCATTCCCGCCGAGTGTCGTGGGATAAAGTTCAAAGGTCACAGTTTCTATCACGGCTTTGTGTCTTGGGATGCGGCTCGAGTTGCAGCCGCAAATAATGTCGGAGGTTAGCTTATTTTAATAATTTATCCATAAATGCAAATTGCTACCATTACTCTTTGTAATATTATGTTACACGGTCATGTTGGGTTTCCGTTAAGGAAGCACAATTGTCTGTTAGATCTTACATATAAGATATAAGTAATTTGTAATGTCAGTGCTGGATAATGTGCCTAATTAAAGCTAATTGCAAATAACACTATAGTTTTTTAATCGTACAAGATGAACTTGACTCCTGCCAGAAAGTAACAATGGATGGGCACACGATTACGTGAAGAAATAAGCATAATGTAATAATATTCGATTCGATTCGGGGTCAATTCCTGAGTCGGACTAAATGTTGTTGTATTTTTTTGGAGTTTGTGTGTTTACTATGTATAATATGTATATATTTAAAAAAAAGTATAAATGTATTTGTCAATTGTCTAGTACCTATAACATAAGCTCTGCTTAGTTTGGGACTAGATGGCGTTGAGTTTTAAATACCCGAATATCCGATTTTTTTTTTCATTCATTATTAATAACATATAATCGTGATAAGATAAATTAAATTACTGAGATACAAATATCATCATCATCAGCCTATCGCACTGGACATAAGCCTCTCCAATATCACTAATACATACAATGGCTGAATAAATAGTACTAAAGTCATATGAATGCACAGTCTTATTTACTGTACTTTAACTGTATGGCATAAAATTGTTTGAATACGACACTTAAATATTTGCGAAACTGGGGTTTTAGAACGTTGTGTTGGGAAAGAGTTGCTTGAACTAATTGTATAGATCTGGGCATTGAATCATAGAATGGGTTACGGTTAGTGAAAATACGTTTAATATTTTCACCAACATTCGATGAAAATCATCTTTTGTCATAGACGCGGAATTATCGATTTATCAATAGATTTGTATAGCATTCTGAATAGTTAAATTTGATAAATAGATTGCATAAATAGAATTTCTTTTCTAAACTAATGACAAGCAATACCAGACTTTAAATACGAATTTCATCATTACACGATCTTACAAGTACGACGTATCTTGTCCTAAATATTTACAGCATGAAATAAATAAATTGAACACAGGTGACGGAGCAGACAGCGAGGTGACAGGTGTAAGCCATACTTAATAGATAGCTGGTGTAGAGGATTGACCTAAAGAAATGGACACACACACTTTTTTGATTTTCCTTAACTTTCGACATAAATCTGAAAGTAATTTAAAATTTTTATATGTAAATTTATGTATGATTTCTTGTCTGTTATTTCTCACAAGATATTGCAATATCGTTAAAATGTTCTCGGTGACATTATATACCCATTTTCCAAAAAAAATAACCAAAAATTTGTTTCTCGAACTAAGGTAATCAAATATCTTGAGTATTTAGGAATTCCTATTGTTCCTTAACTTAATAGACATAAAAAGAGATTTCTCACTAAAAAAAAAGATGGTTTTATCTTGATGTTGTTATTGATGTAATGTTAACAATAATGTTTTGTAACCTCAATTTTGATTGAAAATTCTATAGGTGACCGGCATACGATATCAGCATTAGTATTGTATCGACAGTGCAAATTAAAACAAAATATGACTTTTCTTACCAAAATCTTGCCGCTAAAGGTCGTACTATCATTATTAATTCCCTTTGCCTTTCTTTTTAGGTAGTGAGCATTATCAAACAATTGCATCCAGCAGCTAGGTTCAGTCAGTTAAATCTTATATATCCCATAACACAAGTTAAATCTTAACATGGGTGCCAGACTTTAACTACGCTTGTGCTCCGAAAATTTGTAGTTTAATATTTGTATGTACAACTTTACATTTATGTTATCTGGTTTTAACTAAATTATCTAAATTATTTATCTTATCTCTCAAAAATATATCCAATTTTCAAATCAACGAATTAAAATAATTGAACATTTCGTGTTTACCTCTCGATCTTCCAATATCCTTGCGTTCGAAACTTACTTTTACCTTATCCGTACCGGTAACAAAGAGCTGTTCAACTTCCTACGATACTTTGCAAGTTCTTGATAACCTGCAGCAGTACCAGGATAATTCCACTTTGCTCGCTCTTGAATTTGCTACATAAGCATTTTAAACTGTAGTCGTTTTGCGGCTTGGAGTTTATTTATTGGCTAAGTGACTTGGAACTGTGACTGCTCAATTCTTATAGTCTATTCGTATATTGCAGTGTATTAATCTTGGTAATAATAACAGTTGAAACAATAACATAGGCAAGAGTACAGCAATAAAAAACAGTAATAGGGTCATGGGTATTTTAACACCTAAATTGCAATGAGAATCACGATACTTCTTTAAAGCATTCGCATTTTCATCTTTTAGTTAAATATTCTGTAACAGAAAATAATAGGAAGTAGGAAAAAAAATATAATTCTTCTTTTTTTAAGTCCACTCCTATCATCATCATCATATCAACAACCCATAACGTCCCACTGCTGGGCTCGGGTCTCCTCTCAGGAGAGGGTTAAGGCCATACGTCCCCACGCTGGCCAAGTGCGGGTTGGGGACTGGCAAGACAACGTTGTGGCTACGTAATCTTACCGTCGGATGTTTTCAAGCCGCCCAAAGGCCTCCAACTAAGCTTCACGAATTCCTATACTTGGAATAAATCCTGTGTAGTGGGGCCTTCTCAAACATGCATGTAACGGACACAAAGAACACCCAGGCTCAGAACAAAAATTTGTAGGTCACACGAAGTAGGATTTGAACCTACAACACTTGGCGAACCAATAAGCCGCGTGACGACCGCTTAAGCCATTAGGATATACGTTTAGTCAATCTGTAAACTACCAGTTAGGAAAATAAGCTGGAATATTTATATCTTTATCAACATTTATTAAGGCAATATCAATAGACGCCTCTGCTGTGTCTATCCTTGTTACATCTATGGTCCCTTGAAACTGTAAAAAAATTTAAAAAAATGTATGAAAGTCAACGTAATGTAGAGATATGACCATTCGATTTGCTTGATTTTATTGATTTCATATTCTGCCTCTTTGATCTAGTGGTTAGCGAAAGCGACCGCCGATCAAGAGGTCTCGGGTTCAATTCCCGAGGACTGCTGTTGGGTTTTCTTATAAGAAATTCTTAATAGCAGCCCGGAGTATGCAATATGGCGGTGTTTCCCGCCCGTGCCTCGTAGAGCACGTTAAGCCGTCGGTCCCGGTTATCATGAACATGTGTGGTAATCGTTATTGGGGAGTCAGTGCCCTCAAATAAACTGACCACTAGTTCAACCGCCGAATTCAGTTTAATCTAAGATTACGGAGGTCCGATGCCAGTCTCTCCGCGTAAAAACTGATATTCAAGTAAAACCGGTTGAACTGGTAGCCGACCCTAATTCCTGGTAATAATAAAGGCTAGGAAGATAATGTTCTACGAAAGCAAACGTCAATTTCATATCCTAGTTACTAGTTAAACCTTAACAAGCTTCTACTTTCGTGATTATTAATGTGGAAAGGAACGACGTAACCCGTCATTGTGTTAACTAAATCTTAATACATATTATTGCCTCTACTTCACAAAGACCTACCCAGCGATAAATAAAGCATGCAGAACAAAAAAAATGTAAGCAGGAAAACTGATCGCGTTCAGTAATAGGGTAATTCATTTTGCTTATCTAAATACGAATCTTCAATAACGCGTGTAAATTGTACCGTGCCGTTCTACGGAGTATTTGTCATAATCAATCATGGTAAGGTCACCATGGCGCAGGTGGCTGTTGTTTCCTAAACTTTTATAACCTATGTGACAATATATTTCATTTTATTGAGACACATTCTTAGTACATTAATTGTTCTTATCCTTTTACTTATGTTTACTTTCTCAGTGTTGCGAGATTTACGTTTAACGTTTGTTTTACTAAGAAGAACTGTTCTGCAGATCTAGTGGTTAGCCAGAGGTACAAGCAAAGATTGGAGGCCCAATGATGCAGAAGTATTTCAATATAACATAACAAAATAGTCCCCAACCCGCACTTGGCCAGCGTGGGGACGTATGGCCTTAAAACTCTCCTGAGAGAAGAGACCCGAACCCAGCAGTGGGTCATAATGGGTTGTTGATTGATTGATTGATAACAAAATAACAGTGTGGGTCTCCATGCTCATTGTTGCATCATATGCATTCGCAATGAGTGTGGTGATCACCACTCTTGACTTTTGCTCGCGCTTTCAATCAGACAAAGTAGAGTTACTTCAGAGAGTTTATTAATAGTTTTTTTTAAGTAAAAAAAAAAATTTAATATTATTAAAAATATTAGCTGAGCTCCGCGGTGTTTCCTAAGGTACGACAATAACCACGGGAAAAGCCGTGGTACGAAGGTAGTCTAAAAAGCTACGTAAGTTACTTCTGATATCATCAGTTACCTTTCAGTGAAAGTCCGTTTCAGTGATTAGCCTTAACTAACAGACACACCAAAAAAAACTTTTGATTTAAGTATCGTATACCCTTATATTTGGATATAATGAAAAGCTGTGATTTTGAAATTGCAAACAGATACTTCAATTTTATTTATTTTATTGTTAAATATGACATCATTTTAATTCAATAGTTTCTTTATATTGTTCAGTATTTTATGTTATTAGAATATCAACGATGGGTTAAACCATAACTGTTCTTATATTAAAGTTCCGATTCTCTACGATTCGTAGGACAATATGCAAATTTTACAATAATTTCTACGAATAATTATGCTTGTGTATAAGACAAACCCATAAATATTGATTCGGGTATTGAATAAATATTATTTAATCTTCGGATTATCAAAACCCGTTTCGAGTAAAATTAAGTGCTTATCTACCTGTAAAATTGAACAGTAGTTCAATTTATTTTCTATATTTCATTGGAAACAATTGGAGCATGCAAAGCATCCATGCAATAACTTGCAATGCCTAAAATTGTTTCGCATTTATTTAAAGCTATCAAACTCTCAACACCGACTGTGATTCAGAATCGTGTGTTCTAGGAGATAAAATAATTTATACTGGTATTATACTTATATATATGCTCATAAAACTTATATATTTGTAGCCTTTATTCACAGTTTTTCCCGTACTTACAGCAATTCAATGTATATATGTCACCATCTATTGTTCGTTTAAGAAAAAATGCAACAATGCATTCACATAACTGTATGGTTTGTTTTGCGACACAATTATTATAGACATATTAATGACCATTTGTTTAAGAGACTTAAAACACTACATGGATATAACAATGTCTATTAGTCTATTATAGCTGCCTCAATACTGTATTTCTATTTTACACTTAGGGTATTTCTTTAATATTTATTTCGATTACTTTTTGTACACTGTTATGTTTACAAGGGTTTTATTCTTAAAATATTGTGTATTTACGATAGTATAATGGCAGATGCTATAACAAGTGATTATTTTTAAATTAATTTTTTAAATGCTAGCTTTTATTACTTGTTAATAAAAACAATAAATTTAAGTATTTTCTTTTGATACCCATATTGGGTGGGTTGTTCATAAATATGTAAGCCGTCATTTTGCTACGACGGCCATTTTGGATGAATAATAATACCAATTAAAAATTCGCATTGTCATCAGAACTAAATGTATATTTCAAATTTCAGCTCTATCAAAAATCGGGAAGTGGATCAAATTTAGCTTGCAAGATTTGATTACAGACAAACATCGAGACAGGAGAAACTAAATAAAAGCTTGTAAAAGAGTCATATTTTTAAACCGCGAGCGCAGACAAATTACCGCACCTTTTACCTTATTTACAAAAAAAGTTCTTTTTACCAAGACTTAACAAAATCATGACTTAGCGAAATAATTTTAACCTTTATTTGAAATTATGTCTATCTTTCAATTTGTTAGCAAATAACATATTCGCGGTATTTAAATTGTTGTATTACCTACTTCTAAGTACAGAGACGTAATATTATGCCAGTAAAAACAAAATTTTTATTTTGAAAGTTAAGATTTCTATCAGCGAACTCATTCCATTTCTTTATTTTACATCTTATTTGAAATAATTTTTATTTTTAGATGTAAAAGAAAATGTTGTTAAAAATCGCTATACTCAGAAATAGTGACACCGTCTTCTTACCTCTTTCTCTTTCTTTCTTTTCTAGTTTTGAAGAACTTACTTAGTATTACATACTGATTGATATCATAGAATATGATTTAACTTTGTGAGTAAATAACGCGATAAAAACCTTATCCATTTTCTTTTTTGTCTAGTTTGATTTCAGAATGTGGTTCTGGGGTAATTGTTTTGGATTAATGAAAATCAATCTACACACTTTAATTCTATATATTTTATTTTTTTATTGAACTTTACACATTATCTTGTTTTAGTTCTAAGTAATTATTCTTACTGTCTAATGTGGTTGCACCTAACCTATCAGTAAATTTTAGCAAGCGTAGGTAAAATAAATCTTTAATGCTAGACTATAATGTAGACGTAGACAAACAAAGTGAAGGAGATATCGACAGCTGAAATAGAGATGTTTCGCTTCGGCTTCGTTAATTATCGCTGTACAGACTACTCTCACCAAGAATACGTCAAGAAACTAACAAAACATATCCTAATGAAGACAAGTCATACAACACTGACTAAAATACACTAACATTTTAGCAAATAAAAAAGACTTATAGGTGTTTCATATTAAACAAAATCTCTGTGGAAAAATATTTATTCTTTCTAATTCAGACATTTAATTTAAAAAGGAGCATACACTCCTAAATTTCATTTTAGTTTTAAATTTTTGTTCCCAATCTGTCGATAATAGTTTATCAACTCGCAGATTGGAGTTCACAGGTGCAGACTCAGGGGTCCAATGCGCGTTACAAACTCAATTTGTGCAGACTAGGATTTTAATTGTTACCGAACGCAATCAATTTTAATATGCGCTCGCTATCGACGGGTGGGACCTGAGTGTACATACGGTCTAGAAGAACGATGAATATGAATACGAATACCTTTGACTTTTTACTATTATTTTTAATTTGAGTATTTTTTTCACTTTGATTATAATAGCTTAACACAGTTTTTGAGGCAGGTGGCTATAACACCTATTACCGTGAAAGTACCACGCCTCGGCATGAATGGGTCGGCTCATCCTGAGTGTTATCATGGCCCCACAGAAAAACGGTGTGTAACAATGTTTGCGTTGTGTATCACCGAGTGAGTAAAGATACCGGCCATCCATACCTTAACCCCTCTCCCCATACCTCTCTAATCCCCAAAACGCCGGCAACGCACTTGTCACGCCTCAGTAGTTCGCTTACCCTCAGGCGATACATTTGCTCGTTGGCCCCCTATTCCAAAAAAAAAACTTTATTTTGAATAGACACGTATTTAAGTGTTAAATATATATGTATAGTATGTTTTTAAAATTAGTTCGTTTTTCTCCCTGCAACAGTATCCTTGATGAAATTATTTCGTGATTTGTTTTCAAGTCAGTTAAACTCTTTCTTATAAAAATCGTTTTAAATTTTTAGATTGTATTCATTTACCAAACTGGATTTTGATGTAGGAAAAACTACGGTCCTTATTTTTAATTTGTTATTGTGACCTGAAACCTAACTGAATGCATTGATAATAGTTTCCCCTTTCCTACGAGTGAAACCTAGTTTTCCTACCGACTTCGTAATTTTTACATTAATCCTTTTTATACTGAACAACTATTATTCATTACGATGTATTGTAATAGTCAGCAAGTCTCAGAAAGATTGTTATGGTTGGATCAAACGAACCGTGTCTCACAGGGTTACAAATTGCTGATATCGGTCGGCAAGAGTAAGTTTTGATGTTGGAAAATGGCATTATACATAATACCGAACATTATACCGATTGTTATTTCCGTACAAAGCAATGCATACGAATGTTTATGGAGCCAATACTGCCCGAGAATTGTACCGTTAACTTAAATTTACTAGAGTGGGCTTCCCTCTTTTTTATCGGCAGTCCATTTTATGCATGCCCATAAAAAACCAATTGAAACCATCGTTTTCATACATCTTGTGTTGAATATTTTTATATTTTTTTACTAAAGTATGTTCGCCAAGTGTAAATTTCTCTTTACAATATTTATCGTATATTACTTTCTTGAAATTTAACGGCTACTTAACGGTTATGTAAGGGGTTTCGTAAATAGTTGTTTTCGTATTTTTATTCAATGGGTCTCTTTATTTATTCTATAAAACCTACTAATTAGCCGCTTCATTCTTATTTTAGATGTAGTATATCATCTTTACATAGCTTAGGCATACTTTGTAAGGACTTAGAGTTTCAGAAGTATTACCTTAAGATAGTTTACAATACGATAAACAGACTTATGGTTATAACAAAAAAAATGTTTTCTTTTCTAAGTTACTGTAAGTGATTCTTTAATACTACAATTTTCATCATCACATACACTTAACACTTCTGAATGGATTAACTTGCAAATACTTTTTTATTGGTTTATAATAAATAAATATTTTATAAATAAATAAATATTTCGTAAACTAGCGGAGCTTGTATTATGGGTACTGACAACTGATATGAATACATAAATACTATATATATATTATACATAGAAAACATCCAAACTCCGAAACAAATATTTGCAAATCTTACAAACACTTGGTCCGAGGATTCGAACCCGAGACCTCATGGACAGCAGTCGCGTAAGCTACCACTGTGCCATCGAGGCAGTTTCAATTTCATTTCATGTGTACAATTTGGTTCCATGCTCATCAGCTCTCTTACCAGAAAGTTTGGGTGCCAATTTAATCTTTCACAATATTTAGGTACAGAGTTTTTTTATTTCTTTCTTGATAGATTCAATCTTCAGGTCTTTGTGGAGACAGGTTTTTTTTACCGATACGTTTAGGTAAAGAATAGTCCTGAAAGTGTAGTACTATTGATAATATCTTTTGATGCATTATTTGATATCTCAATTACAATTAGAAGGATTGAAACTTTAGATCCTGCACTCTCAGTATCAATACGATAAAATATATATATTTTAGAATAGTAACATGTAGATTTTTTCTGCAATATTTTGGTAAATTTTAAAGAAAAATATGCAATCGAACATCACGCAACAATAACACTATACCAACAATTTTAAATAAACTACGTTTTGTACTATCAACTCATATTCTTGGTCATTTTGTTCTACATACTTAAGTAAATTTAATCAATCAACTGCTAAACGACGGGCTCCCCAAAGAGTACTACCCATTCCAATCTTGGGTAATCCGCATCCATCCTCTTTTAGCTACTCTCTTCAAATCGTTGTTTCATAATGCAGCAGGTTCCCTACCTACGTTTTATCTATATCTATCGCAGCATCTAACATACTTTAACTTCACTGAGCATCAATCCGTCTAGAAACACGACCGCGCTGGTCCACTTCCACTTTAGCGTGATGATTCGGCGTATGTTTTCTAATTGTAACATAATTCTAGATCTAAGATATTCTAAACTATTATACTAAACATCTATTCCTCTATTTCTTAATTAACTGACTCAAAGACATTTTAGCAACCATTATTATTAGATGCATCTCCGTAATAAATTCATTTTCACAACTCTTTATTACTTTAGTTGAACAATATGAAGCATCATCCTAAATAGCCTTGTTAATTATAAAATTAATTACATTGCCTCGACTGATTTAAGCCGAACTGGCTCCCATATTGTTAGTAACATGTGGCTCTTAATTAAGAGATTCTCGATGCCATTTAAGATGGATATTTTCTGTAAATAATTTTATCTATAGAAATTGTCGACTTGTATTCCCGACTGGGTGACTAGATTTGATTAATATATCCTGAAAACTACATTTCATATTCTTTTTTATTGATGATTTTCTGGTTTAGTACATACAACTTCTAGGTTAAAAGTGGTATCGAAAATAATACAGATCTTTAAAAAAGTAGTCAGTCATTATCTAAGTACCAAGACGAGCAGTTGTTTTGCTTTAATATCAATATTTATCAACCTTAGACATTCGTTGCACGTTGCAAGTCCGGAATACCAAAAAGGGAACCACCAACAGTTAAATTATTTGTGTGTACATACAGCTCGAAAATTTGTAGCTTTCAACCGCAAACAAATTTTCCAATGTACTATTTAAGAGGTATTTACCTGTTTGATTCCCAAGTACGGTTTCACGTGAAATACAAGTGTGTTGTTACAGAACAGGTTTGCCCATACAATTAACGCAAACGCAAAACAAAAAACAGTAAATATTTTTTTAAGGATGAGGAAGGGTGACTTTTAGGATATTGCATGTATGTTCCACGGTATTATCTTATCAACCGAACCGACTTTAATGAATGACTTATCAATAGATTAGTAACGAAATGAAATGATTTTTTTTGCATATAACATAGTTTAATACCAGGTGTAACACTGGTGGTTTTGATCATATCATATTCTGCCTTGTTTTGGCATGTAAATACTTATAAATGACCTAAAAAATAATTATATAAAATAAAACTAAAAACATAATCTATTACATTGTTTAGAATCATAAAAAAAATTGAAAAAATGTTATTGTATTTTTTAACAATTATCGATTTTATGACTGTTATATTTTATTAAGTACTATATTTTATTATTAATAATGGGCTAGGTGACATAGGCCATATCAATGTTATTAAAAGCTTTTTTGTTTTTTTTTTATGTACCATTGGTCCAACGTTTATGTTTTACGTTTATTCCCCTGATTGTAAGCGACTACCTCTGTTCATAAACACCTTCAGCATTAGGGACGCGAACAAGTGGTTAGCTTTTTTGCAAGAATTAGGGCCGAAGAGAAGGGGTTTGAGCCTTCTCACTATTGAATTAGAACCAATTGGCGTAAAAAATACAACATTGTCTTTAGAGTATCATTTTAGAAAATACATAGATCAATGAATAACTCACTTAATCATGTACATTTCTTAATCGTTCGTTTTTTAGTTTCATTTTCAGTAACACAATCAAAACTGTTAATTTCAACGGCCGATCTCTTTTGAACATTCAATAATTAAGTATTTAATGAAAGTCAGCTATAATAACCAGAGTAATAGTTCTCTCCAATGACTTTCGCTACTTACTGTGCTTACAAAGTGATCAAGAAACACGTATTTTAGTTAACACAGTTGAAATATTTGCATTATTCAAACAACTCACCCTTGTTATCTCTAGTCTCGTAACTTTAAATAAACTACACGAGTTGAGAGGAGAAATAATATAAGTTCGACAACATCATACATAGGGCAACGGGGCTTAGCTTTCAACTGTCGTACACTTTGGTTTGTAGAACAACATTGTTAAGCCACCTTAGAAACTTTGAAATGTTGAATTTATTCAAGAATGAAGTTTTGGTATTCACAGAGGTACTATCTAGGTGCGTACGTCTTAAAATTATAATTGAACTTTAACTAGGCTATATTAGTTGGACGCTTTGGACTAGAAAAGAAATGAAGTATGTACTATATTTACAAAGAAGTTTATGCAAAGTTGGACTTAATGCCATAGGCATTTTCTGCCACTCTACCTTTTTGGTGGTATAAGAATGAGAGACTAGATATACTAAACTTGAGCACAAAGTTCAAAGTTAAATATTAACTTCTTCTGTCTAGGCTTCACTATTCCCAAGATTATTTGGGTCGGCTACCAGTTTAACCTGTATATCAGTTTTCCCATGCAGCGATTTTGATCGGGAGGGCAAAAGGCGATGAATACTTGATTGGCAGTCGCGTATTCTGATCGTTAGAACAAAGCATAACAATCCTTGACTATTCACTAACAAATATATTGCTATTCAAACTTTCATATATATAAATATACGAATGTACATGCATACACATATACAGTCACAGTAGTAATGAAATTATTTCAATGATAATGTTGCTAATTTATGTAGGAGGAGAGGTCTTACTTCACCTTCAACGGATGATGACTGAGTGACATTCTGGTTTATTGGAGAACAGTGTTCCATGGGAGACATAAAATACTCTCGCCGTCAACTAGATTTCATTTGTAGTAAAATAAATGACCTAATTACGTAAATCATACTACTTTAAATAAATAATAATAATTTCGAAGATTTAATGTTAGATTGCTTTTATTATGTCATTAGAGAGTGCTGCATAAAATCTACAATAAATTAATTTATAACTGATCGGGAAACCAGTTACAAATGATATTGAATGCACTGATTTCGAAACATTATAGTTAATCTATGAATATATGCATTTCAAACAGTAATTAAATATGTATGTATTTTAAGTCTAAGCTAGGGAATAATAAGCCGACATTGAAAAAGGCTTTTCATATCAAATCTAAATCTCATAACTCAAAAAGTATTGCTATTCAATATGTAATTATAGTTAATACTTCTACGACTTCTGTTAAGTCAACATCCGTGGTGCCAGAATGTATTAAAAACTCTTTAAATTCGTAATTTAGTTAATTTGAAAAAGATTGTGTTGTTTAAATACTTAAATAGTGTTACGTGTCATCACTCTTGAAATCACAATATCACTTTGAATAACAGTCCTTAATTTTCACCGAGGTCGCTTAGTTCGTAAGTAAGTTAAGTAACTTCAATATTTCTCGCATTGTAGCTCAAGCCTGAACTGCACTGCTGTCGATGAAGTGCCTTTTAAATTCAACGCCAAAGCAACTAGAAAGTTCTATTCGATTGCGTGACGATCTAATACCGGAAGGAACATCTTGAACATAACAAAATATAAAAAAGTCAAACACACGTCGAGCACTTCAAAGGTCAATCAAAATTCACTTATACGCATATTGCTGTAAGGTCTTTTCTGTATGGTCTTTCATGTCTCTGGTTCCTCTGGGGCTCAGAAGCCAGAAATATGTGGTGTTTTTACTAAAACCCCGAATCTGAGTCTTAGGTGCTATTTGGCTTTGTTTATACTTCTGGAAACCCTCTCAGGCCTTCGCCCCACCGGGGTTTGCGGCGGGGCGGTGTGTTGGAATCGAACCGATTAAAACCACACGGTATGCCACTCTGCGCCTGAGACGGGAGGTATACGGGAGCCGCTTTCTTACGCCATCAGGACTCCTGCCAGCGATTGCCCGCACTGGAGCGGGCACCGTCTGCTGTTATAGCTCTCAATTTAGGCAACGCACGGCACACGCGTAACGCCTCCTCCTCACAACTGACCTCAGTGGACCATCCGCGGCCACACTCAGGGCGGCATGAGGTGCTGATAGGTGCACCTCCGACGCCCTAAGGTACTTCCCGAAGCAACCGTGCCCGGAAAGCACCTGCGTCAGTCGGAAGGAAAGGGTCCCGTGCTGCCGCCCCGCCCAATTGAGAATGACCGGTCGGAGAGCCTCCAGGTTGGCAAAACCAGCACGTGGAGCCTCCAGCCGCGACGACCACCGAACCATCGTGGCTTGACGGGCGGCTTCGCGCCAATCGCGTACCTCTTCGGGCGGAGGGCGACAACCGCTCTCCGCTCGGAATTCATCCATCCATCGATAAACTTCGGCGAGCACTTCTGCCTCCAAATCCCACGAGGGTGTTACGGCAAAGGAGCACACCGCCTCGGTCGACACCGTGCGGTATCCGCATATGGCTCTGATCGCCAATAGCGTAATATATATATAAATAGCGAAACAAATTACGCCCAGCCAGAAGGGGAGACGCTCTCGAAGGAACCAGTCGTACCCCACGGCCCTCAGGCGCATCACGGAATTGACCGTTGAACGCCCCTCTCGGAACCTGAATTGGGCGTCCGACAAGTTGGGGCCCACCTCGCTGAGGTGACCGACGATGCGGGCAGATCACCTTTCTTTTTACTTCTTTGGCGCGGCTGATGGCCAGCTTCAGACCGCGGTACTCCTCATGAAACCGGTCCCCCCCACTGCCTCCACAGTGACGCCGCGGCTGCGGGTGTAGGACCTCCGGGCACGAGTACAGGCCACACGGAGGTCCGTCAACTCCTAGGAGCACCTATAGACCTCCTTCCGTGGAGGCCAACATCTTGAATCCGGGCCATGGCTGTTTCACAAATCTGCGTAATTGCATTGTAAAAGCGGCCAGGCCCCATGTCGACCTCCTCGGCAGGGGCCTGCGGCGATAGCCAAGACTGAACAATGGCCGCCTCCTCCAGTAGGTCCCTATCGAGCTTGGCGGCAGCCCACCGAGGAAAGCGCGAAGAACGCCGCGCCACGCGACCCCAACTAGGGCCCTGGGACCGGGAGAACTCAAATCAGATATGGAGATGATCCGAGAGCGTCTCAACCACATCCAGGACACACCAGCTCCTTACTCGTGCGTCGACAGCAAGGGTAGCGAACGAAAGGTCCACTATAGACCCCCCCTGCCGTCGCACGCACGTGTTGGAAGTCCGTGTCCTACTCCAAGGAAAACTTAGACCATGTTATTTTAGGTGTCACCAGTATCAGTACCGCACATGCTACTAGAAGTTAGTTCCATTACCCTATTACCATGATTACTAAGGACAGTCGACAATAAGCAGGCGGCAAGCAGGTAAAAAAAATTGTCCTAACAAAATTTCCGTTATCCCCAAATAATATTCTCAGAAGAGAAGGCAAATGAATCTTTATATTTATTTGAATACTTAAAAAAAACTTCTAAATTAATGTAGTCATTAGACACGACAATTGCAAAATGCTACTGAGTCTCGGGTCATTTGTTCTCCACAATTTTAACAATGACACATTCATTCACGAACAAATTAAGTTTTTACTATTTGCAATATTGATGCAATCACTAAGTACACAAATTCAACAGTTCATTGAACGTAAAATGCCTCAGATATTATATTTACATATTCGATTACAAATACGATGCAATTCGTAGTCTATTTATTAACTGATGAAGGTTTATTGGTCACTTATAACATTTTATTATTTAACATTAGCCCGATAAATTAACTTCTATAAGCTTCTTTATCTACTATTACCACTTACAGGTCTTTTAAAATGATTTATAGTTTCTCTAGTAATGCAATTGCTATCTAATGCTCACAAGGCAAAACTAATATAAAAAACAGTAAACTAAGAACTGAATGATTCCACATTTAGCCGTTCATGATATAGTTAATTGGTTTTCCAACTAGAAAAACTGTATATGCTTTCTGATTGATGCTGACACTTATGAGTGCTACTTCATATATATGGTATATGAGTTTGATAAAGAGCCTAATAATGGTGATATGTTGATTAGTAATGTTAAAAAACACAAGTAATTTAGGTCATTACTTCAACTAAGTGTAGATACAAATTGTTAATCACGGTTGCAATGCAAGACTAGTTTAGTTAAGCCTGCCATTACATACATAACAGCAAAAAGCAATAAGTGAATTTAAAAGAATATTTCTTTAAATATTTCTAAGCTACTAAGAAAAGATAAAAAAACAAGAAAATAAAGACTAAGCTAGGAACCTAATTCTATAGAAACTTATCATTAATTTACAAAATTAATTAAAAATAAAACAATAGTCCAAACTTAAATAAAAGTGATTTAATTTTAATATTGGAGTATACCAATACAATGTTATTAAGTACATGGCACTATTATGTCCTATTACTACCTGTTATCGATGTCATTATTAAGAAGAACTATAAATATCTACTTATTACATTTTCTAAAATAGATTTTTAAATATGTCATAGTAATTTATCTAGACATGAACATCTATACATCATATAACATAAAAAGATGGCATATTCTTTGAAAATTGTAACGAAATCTACGTACAGTGGAACATATAACAACAAAAACAACAACATATAAGACAGTGACCTGCATCGCGATTTAGAAATTGTCGCGCCAATTAGCATATAGATATGCAACTTCCATAGAGAAACCGTTAGGGGTCACGGCCTGTCTTGTGAGTATCACCTCTTTTGGGCGGAGGATCTTTCGTTTGTAGGAGTGAGACCCGTTCCTCTACAAAGGTAATTGTTTATGTTCCAACTCAACTGGTTTTCCTTTTTTTCTTTTAAAAAGAAAACTCGCGCATTAGGAGTAATCCTATGTCGTGGGGACTTTACAAACAGACATCGATCGGACACAAAGAACACCCAGACTCAGAACAACAATTTGTGGATCACACAAAGTGTTGTCCCATATGGGATTTGAACCCACAACACATGGCGCAGTAGAAAGCAGCATAACGACCGTAATAAGCCACTAGGCCAACCAGGCAGTCGACTAATGTACCATTGATATTCTAATAAATCAAATGCATAGTATACGATTATATAAAATACATACCGACAAAAATTCATTTTTATATATGTTATCTACATATATAAAAATGTTTTTTTCACCTGACAGTGCTGTTTCGGCCTTCAAGATAGAAAGAAGACCGTTTTCGGTTATAATTTTGCATATAAATTGCACAGAATATTACAAAGATAGGCTCATAGCCCACTTACATTCGGTTATTAGAAACAATCACCGTGAACAAGCAATGACGGCACGGTTAGTGCCTGGATGGGTGACTGCTGGTGGCCGTGGCCGTCTTCGTGATTTGGAGGTCACGTTAAGCAGGCGGTTCCGGTTGTTATCATAGGATAACAGTCTTGAAGCTTAGTTGGAGGCCTTTAAGCGGCTTAAAAACATCCAACGGCAAGACTTACGTAGCCACAACGTAGTCTTACCGAGTCCCCAACCAGCATTCGGCCAGAGTTGGCACATATAGAACTAACCCTCTCCTGAGAGGAGACCCAAGTCCATCAGTGGGGCATTATGGGTTGTTTATGATGTAGTTACAAAGAATAATATCGAGTACCATATATTTTTTGGAGTTGAATGTAGAGGTGCCAAAACAGTATTTTAAAGTCTTACACGTTGTAATTAGGATAATTTTATTTTTAAGCATTGATAAGCTTTCTAGATAAAAAAGGTACCTGAAATAGAATATAGATACAGTTATAAAATCCTATAAAGAGGCCCAGAGGTAGAAAACGTTGACCCTAGAAAAAGTTATAATCCTATTTAGTTATCACGATTATTATCTGACTGAGAATTTTAACTAATAAATTACATAGCTTTTTGCATGCTACCTACAGATCGTGCTTTGTTAGTTTGGGGTTCAATATTTAGTGGAATAGTTTCACAAATGGCCCTCATAAACTTGTTCCTACCAAGGTAGGTAGCGACAACTATTCAATTTAGGAAACTAGCAAAGATAATGTAAGTACTAAACGGGTGCTACCTTTGATTTATAGCTAATGAAAAACTAGCAAATTTACTAACGTTTGAATTGGTTTACCTATTTACTTACAATTAAATTTAACATTTGACACCTTTATCAAAAGATTCACTTTCTGTTTTCTATTAATACGATAATTTTATATGAAAAAGACACTAAATAGCAACTCATGACGTCACTATTTCATACCACCCAATTGAAGAATACATTTTTTATTGCTTTTGTGCTTGCATACATGCAGCGGCGAACATGATGCCTAAAGCATTCATTTCAATTTTATTTGATCTAAATTCATAAAAGGTACCTGTTTGATTCGTAAAAGGTACAATTACTATATTTTCCTTGTGATACTTGTTTCAATGAAGTGGACATTTTATTTATTTATAATACAGCCAAATAACCTATTGTAAGATGTTTAAATTTTCCTAAGTTATTAATTTGTGAAAGATGTAAATAGCTAGTTTTGTGATGTTCGCTTCCTGATCAATTAGTCATACACGTGTAAAAGTCAAGACGTCACTATTATGTTACCAATTTTAGATCTAGAACAGATGTGATGTGTTTCTTAGGGGAGTTATAGCGTAGAAAAATGATCGTTTGCAGGATGGAACAACTGCTACCTGTTGCATTGGTCTTTAATTTCAATAGCAATCTTGTATTTCTCATCTTCTAAATAACATATAATTATCTTCACTATACGTGACTATCATTTCTGCTTTCACTGCTTTTATCAAAAGGTTACCATTCATTAGACACAATTCTAAAAGTACTTGAAGTAAAAATTCAATTGTGTTTAGTTAATGGTGACTCTTTAAAGATCGTAAATAATGTGTACATGTTTCTTGCAAATGCAAAGTTTGCCTTAGATTAAAATTGAATGTAGTTAAATATTTTAAATCTAATATGTATTACAATAACAGTTTTGGCGTTTTTAATTATATAAAATAGATTTATAATAACGATGTCATTGTTATTATAAATCGATACAATCGGTACAAGATGCAAAAGAAACGGGTACCCTATTTTGTGAATACACACAGGCGGCAAAGTGGCAGCATTACTGAATACTGCGCGTCAAACAAAATTAAATAAAAATTTATCGAAACTAGTTTATCTTAGAACTTATTTTTATGTAACATCTCTTATAATAGTATAATTTCTTACAATTTCGTGGACAGTTTCACTGTTTTACCTACTCTTTGCTGGTTAAAAGAGAAAGAGACTGACAACAACTCGATACCACCTCCAGTTAAATTGATTCGTTAGGCCATTAACCGATTTCGTGATAATTGACGGCTATAATTTACTGTCAATCTAAGACTCCTGACAAATTTGTAATGAACTGTTGCAAAATTTAGACAAACCAAGGTCTTAATACAAAATATTATTCAAAGTACAAAAGTGAATGTAATGCAAGAATTTCTAAATATACCTATACTTTATTGTTTCCTTACAAATGCACTTGCTCTTATCTTTCAGGTGAATAATTGCTACCTGCAATGTAGAATCGTGTTTTATTTTGCATCTTAATAAAAAAAAAAGCAAAGAAATTATAGATAATGCTAAGCTATGTTACAGGAACTTGCATCCCACTTGCATTAAGGACATTCAATTGAATACTGTCGGTAGTATCTATAATCTCTTACCGCGATTCCGAATAATACAAGAGTGGATTTTCATTTATTTGTCCCATTCTAGGCTTTATGTCTTACTTATAGGATGCAATGATGCCGAAGCATCTTAATAGGCTGGCATAATGTGGGTCACCATGCTGTATTGTCTACGTACGTATACTGTATGTATTCGTAATGAGGATGGTAACCACCACTTCTGGATTCAGCTCATTCTTTCCATGCAATAGTAATTTCTCTAATTAATTTATTCATTTTCAAAATCTGATTCTGACTAAATTGAAATATTAATTTACTGATACTACTAAGTACTAACATCACTTTAACTATGCGAAAATATTACCATATTCAAAGGGGTTCTATGTGTAATATAGAAATGGCTGCATTTTTGTTTGTGATATCAAATTACACTTTAATATTAAACAATGAAATGAAATGCCGCTTTGGAAATCAAATGACTTCAAAGTGGAAAAAGACACTTTACCACTATTTTCATGGCGACGATGAGCAATTTCCTATAAAAAATAATAAAGAAAGTTGAAGTGAATTGCCTTTAGAAGTGAATTTCAATAAAAGATTAACTTAGTTTTAGAAACCTCGTATATTATGAGGGTAGGACTTTTGAAAGGGGTTAAAGAAATTCTGATTTGAAAAAGACAAGGAAAAGGTGGTGCGTAGATACGAATAAATTGGAATTGGAAATATTCCTTTGAAATCTCATTGCAATAGTTGTTTAAGAGGATTGCGAGGGACGTTCTGTCTAAATTTATTCAAAAGCTCAATGTGTTTATTTTAGTGTTTAATACACATACTTGTCCAGACTTTTTTTTATATAATGGTTTCCGAATAGAATTTTGATGTTTTGTTAATAAATAAAAAAGACACTAGTCCAAATCCTCCAGCTTACAATTTTTTTTGGTATGTATTTTGACTAAGTGAATAAAAAATTAATATATTGCTGTCTATTACGCAAGTTTGGTAAACTTCATTTCTAAAATATCATTCAATTTTTATCGATTGCTCCAACTAATATTCACTGGAATAAAATATCTCTACCATATAAATATAAGAATTGAAAGATATTTTGATACTGGTATTAAATCTGTTCTTTGAAAATATGTACAACGATGTCCAAATGTTAAAGATTGATTGAAATTAGATATGTAACACTAAAAATAGACGTTATCTAAGTAATATATAAAAAAGCATTTTCAAAATTGTTCACTAAAATAAACGAATAGAATATAGTTACTGAGTTTTTAGTTTAGTGATACACCAACAGAACTAGCGCAACTACGTCTTAAATAAGAAATTTTGTAACATGTTTATTTAACAAATATTTTTTTCCATACCAGAATAGTAGATTCAGTTTTTTATTAGTATCTTGTAAATCTAGCTCTACCACGATGGAATTAGCGTAGTAGAGCTACGCTAATTCCACGGGCCGACTCGACCGGGGCGATACAACCATCTCACAGAAGACCAACCAAAAGGGCAGCATTCATTCTGTCGTGTTTTTTTCTACTTTGAAAAATGAGATATCTCTTTTCATTAAGAGTACTTTGAACTAATTGCGTGCGGTAAAATATTTATCTTGAATTTTATTGCTAGGTTTAGAATGATTCAACAGAAAAAAAACTGTAATAATTAAAAACATAAGACATTTCGGGAGTCTCCTGTTTTAATTAAGCACATTTTTTCCTTTCTACTGAAAGAGTTTCGTTTAGCTTAATTACGGTTAATTCTGGCTCCCCTCTGTCATCTATTTTATCTCACGGCATAGCAACAGCTCGTTGTGTAATTAGTTCACTAATGATGAGTTTTAACGACATAAACCATCCTTGCTTTATCACACAAATTCCGCCATTTTTTGGCTCCTTATATTTTATTATTTATTTATATTGCATCCACTATGTATGTGGTTTGTTTGGCTAAAATTTAATTGTTTAAATGAGAGTTCCAAGTCATGCAACTTTTTTGATGAATTTCTATGCCAACACAATGTTTTTTTCGGACTTCCCTTGGCTCCTGGCTCAGAGCATATCGAATATTGAGGCTGTTTGTGAGCCCCGTATTAAAATAACAATAATGAGAGACTTTACATAACATTTTTATAGTAAATGAAGCAGTAGTAGATTGTTTGATGACAAACACGTTGCTAATAATATAATAGAGATAGAGAATAGAGAATATAATAGAGATAGAGATAATACTAATAGAGATGTGCAATGGCTCCAAAATATATTTTAATTCTGTGTATACTATACTGGTAGAACAATAACTTGAAGTAGAAACACAATATCACTGTATCATATTGTGCCGTGTGTGTGATATGATTCTGAGGCTTCGTGACACAGGTATCTGTTAGCTTTAAGTACCAGCCACGTAAGTAGGCCGGTCTAGTTGCTCTGATCTCCACACAAATGAAAACAATACTATGTTATTTTACGTCCCACCTTTAGTTTAGAGGTTTCTATGGTGAATATCTGGATATTATAGATTCCGGAATGTTATGTTCTTCTATAAGTATTATGTAGTAATAGTATAGTCTAGAGGTTAGCTGAAATCATATAAATAGTTATTTTTATTTAATATTTTATTTTAACTATCATTTGATAAAATAGAGAAAAGTGTTTCTTAAAAATGTTGACTCGGTCATATAAATGAAATAAATAAATTAAAGTAACAATACTCAATAATAGTAATCAATATAATCCTTAATGTTTATATGTAATAAATAAGCTGATCAATCCTAACAAATTACAAATAGACATAGACAGAACTTCTCTTTAGCTAAGTTCTTAAAAAGCTGCTAATATAAACTTTAAATAAAACCGTTTAAAATATAATTATCAAACAAACTAATAAATCAGTACCTGCCCGGTCTTAAAACTGTCACATATATCTCGTCACGCTAATTTGATAATTATCCTTATATTTTAACTATCTTCCGTCATTTTGACTGCCTCGGTGGCGCAGCGGTAGCGTATACTTAAACTCATATGACACCACACGTCATCATTCCACTGCTGGACTCCTCAAAAAGCAGGCTATGGTTACTATACCACGCAAGTCAGACATATTGGTATAGAGTTTGCTTCAAGAATTCCTTCTCTTTTCAGTGGTGTTGACATGTGTCTTTGGCACTTTAAATCGGCTACGGCTACGGCTTTTATGACGTCATCTGGACGAATGGGGGTAGTGCCACTTTGTGTCCTTGTTAGTATGGGTCTAACTAGAGAAGTGAGTGAAATTACAAACAGTCATTACACAGCTGATATAAAGTAACGGTATAAGCAATACTGTGATGAACACGTGACATTCCTTTCTCATAAGTTTCGTTCACATTCGACTTTGGATCAATGTAGTTACCACTTCGACACTAGATAATTAATATGATTATTTATTATCTGCCGAACAATCGATCGGCGCTCTATGGAAACCTCAGGCCTTCACCCCACCGGGGTTTACGGCGGGGTGGTGTGTCGGAATCGAACCGACTAAAACCACACAGTGTGCCACTCTACGCCTGAAACCTGAGAGATCCGGGAGCCGCTTTCTTACGCCAATCGGACCACTCCCTGGCACTCTATGAACCCTGACTCGAGCTTAACTGTAATTTTAACACAGCTAAGATTAATGCGGTTCGGTCAAATGTTTGTATGATCTACAAATGGTTTTTTTTTTTAAGTTTAGGTGTTTTCTATACATTATATGTATGTATTTACAAAAAAAAGTACATATATATATATTTATATCGGTTGTCTGGTACCCATAATATAAGCTCTTTCGTTTGGCACTAGATGGCGTCGTGTATTAGATGTTCGAAATATTTATTTATTATTATTTATTATTTTCATGTTATTATCAATCCTTCTATTCTATTGTAACTTTTCGGGTTTAAGAAACTTTATTCTCATAAAGAATTCACTTTCATGAGAATACATTTAAAAGAGATACCATCGTTTGTATAACTTTTGTGTATATGTGCCTCAAGCAATAAACTTTAGTTCTATGTTTTGTGTAATGTGGACTATCAATCTTTACTTCTTAATTTTCTTTACATCTACATAAAACTATCTACAGCACGATCCCTTTATGAAAAGTTTATTCCTCGAATTTTATGATTATATTCATACCAAATTTATCAACGTTTACTTGGGTTTTAAGTATATTTCTCAACGAAAAAAGCTATTACATTGTGACTAAGGAGAAAACGCCATCTTACAATGTTTACTTTAATGACTCCTCTCATTACTGCGTAAGCAAAAAAGATTTCTTGGAATTTATGATTCCAGTGCCAACTTCAAATTTCTATTCAAAACACCACCTCCTACGGTTATTGTATAAAATAACGCAGGTTATAAGCGATTATCATAATGAAATTGCTAGCAATTCGGGAGGGGGTAAGGGGGCTCATAAGAAAAATGGTAAAATTTGTGGCGTTAAATAATATCGTTAAGAGAGAAGAAAAATGTTCGCCGCCCTGTAGGTCCATGCCGGAGCCGCTCCATTTTGAAATTGCAAGTCGTATATTACACAGGGAATTTTCAATTACGGCAATCCTGCGGTTTTTCATTCGTAATGTGACTTTTAGGCAACGCTTCGAGCTGGTCATTCATAACTGCCACGACTAAAGGAAAACGATACGATAGATTCAATATCGTCGAACACAATTGTGGTATTTTTATCTATCTCCGACTTTGAGTTTACATTATTCAACATTCCAGGCACATACATATATTATTATTTTGGTTCAAATTTGTTTTTCTAAATAGAATAGTTTTATAATAACATAATATATGGATATAAAATAATAAAATAAGTAGTAATAAAACTCATTCGGTGAAACACAGCGCAGGCGATATTTCACACCGGTTTTCTGTGAGGCCGTGGTATCACTCCGGTCCATGCATGCCAAAGCGTGGTTTTCACACGGTAGTATGTTCAATGTCTATTTATCATTTTCGAAAAATAATCATAACAATAAAAATCCCATTATGAATGGGTATAAAAAATATATAAGACCTACTGCACAATAACTCCATAATAAGTATTATGCTATTGAGGATCGCGCTTTTCAAACCAATCTCGTAGCTCAAGGCGTTCAATAAAAATTTATTATAATGCAAATTGCATTTCTTTGTAGAGTGTACTTATTCCCACACTCAAATCCTTTCAGACGTCTCTCATAGAACTATCTACTCTAGGCGTATACTATGTGCTGAATTTTAAATGAATATTTTTATTACATGAACTAGCTTTCTTTATTCTAAACTGACTCTGGGAATACATCCAGCATCACGGAGGACTTTACAAACTTTCTTTTTAACGTGCGCAATGAACACCCAGACTCAGAGCAACAATTTTTGTATTGTATAAATTGTTGTCCCGTGTAGTGAATGTGCCTAAAACACATAACGCTGTAGGAAACGAATGTGAACACTTAAATCAGTATACCAATCGTGCAGACGTGTCTGCACACTTGTTAATGTACATTTTACAAATCCATGCTTCAAGATGCTGAGGCGCAAATGGGATGGTTTATCCGGAGTTATAATAACGGTCTCACATAAAATTGGTATTTAGCAATTAATTTTATCGGAGTTCAAACCCCACTAACTAAAAGTTAGAGAGAAAAATGGCAGAAGAAAACTTGTGGATTTAAATAGTTATACATCTCCATTTACCATAGTGTTTTACCATCGATATCATATTACAAAACATGTTACTGAATTAGGTTACTCCCTTTGAGGAGTACTTTTGCTAGGCTGAATGGTAGGATTACTTATCAAAGAAATCGAAATAATTATTTAGCTAGGAAATTATAATTTGATGCGCATTAATTTGAACCACAGTAAAATTATCGGCTGTTTTCAGGCCATAATATGCTCCATTCATAGTTGTAATATTCACATATAATAATCTAACCAGTAAAGGTGTATTTACATTTTAAGGTGTTTCGGGGAATATATGAATATGAGTTTTAAGACTTATATTAGCAGCAATCTGATTTATTCAAACGTTAGACATCGATGTAAACGACAGTTTTATTTATTCACCTTTATAAATTATGTTTCTTCTTTAACACTTTGATTGAGTTTTTGGTAAATTGAGATTTCTATTACACACAACGAAAATAAATAACCCTCCGATTTGTTGTATATCAAATAACTTATTATAATATATTAAGTAAAAAATCAGTTAAAATATCTCCTTTCTTAAATAGTACTAAGTTAAGTCAACGTAAATTTTGTCACAAATAAGATAAATTTATATCGCAAGCCCAGCCTATTTCCGTAAAATACTTTAAAAATAAGTAGTCCCTCACGGTTTATTCCCTGACGCCTAAAAGGAATGTCATTTTCTTACGTCATCTGTTTAGCTGAGAAAGGAAATTAAATATCTTATCAAGAAGATAAAGTCGCTCACCTTCTTCACTGAAACTGTCTTGATAGACTCGAAATGCTAAGATATCAAAATGAATAGGCTCTAGCGTAAAATCCTTGCTAAATTATGGGAACGAACTGTTTGAGAGCTTCAGGGATCGTTAGTGAAAAATTTATATGCGTGATTAAATTAATTTAGTATTGATTTCAATGCATATATTTATACATATCTACATCACAAGCATTAAAAGTACGTTACTGAACTTTAAAGTGTAAACTGTCATTAAAAAGGGGTTTGAATAATTGATGACTTTATTCAATCTGTAAAATACGTCGATAACATCGCTCGATATTTTTTTAAGTTCGTATATATGCCTAGCTTACTTTTGCGTTAAAAATTTACAGGGAGTTTCATATATTCAAGCAAATATTATGTATAGCTTAAAGCACTTAATAATTTTGGATGTAATGTAATTTTTTCAATCAAAACTTTACTTAACATATCTTAATATTATACAACAGATATTAAAATGGATGATGAGGATCTAATAACACGTAATATTCATAGTTTCTGACGGGTTTGAAGTAAAGTGGGCATATACTCATGGGTATTATAGTTAATGTCAATGAGTATATGCCTACTTTGGATTAGACCGACGTGAGCTTGTCAACATTCGCGTTTAGTAAGATGATCACCATTTGTAGATTTTGCTTATGTCTTACATCGGACAGAGTTAAGTCATTTTGACAGGCTCTACATTTAAAAAACACGTTTGATATAACGAAGTAGATTTTCTAAAAGACCTAGTCCAACTTTTGTAGCTAAGAACCTTAAATAAACTAAATTAAATAAACTCTAGAGAGTTCTAAAGATGCAAGTTAAATGTACCTCACTGATTTAAAGGTATGCACTAAGTAATTCTATCACCTCTTTGACATAGAATACTTCTAAAACATAAAGTACTTACTAACATTTGTTTACTCCTTAAATATTCGCGCAGGTATTCAGAAGCGTACTGATCATTAAATCTCGCGAAACAGATATGATGCAACTTATATAATGAGGAAGAATCTCATATTTCAGTTGCCTCTATGTTTACGCTCATATTTTAACACTGATGTAGTATTTTATTTATTAATTTGTTGATATATTTTTATTGAAAACCGCTGCAATACAAATTTTATACACGCTTATATAAACATCTGCATGTGGCATTACAATAGGCGGTCTTATCGCTTACGGCTCTTAGCTTCCCCTAACAACCTTGTAACAAATATTATCAAAATTGATCTTGAATTGTCCGACCTTTATAATAATCTAAGTAAATAATTATACATAAACATAGAACCACATCATATAGTTAGAAGATACATACTACTTACACATAGAAATATAAACACAAACACACACAAAGGTATATTGCATTGTACTGTCACTACACTATACTCGTACAATTTTACAATGTTTCCAGAATTTCACATTAACATTTTGTCTGTTAGTTCTCATTTTATTTTTAACTTTACCCGTTATCATAACTGAATACATTATTAAAGTTAAATATCAATGTCGCATAGAAAAATAGTTATATATTCATTAATAATTTAAACTATTATCGAAATCTTTGAACCGTTCAAAGACAAGAATAATGACTAGAGAGACTTTAATGAATTTTTTATTAGGTTCATTATACCTAATCATTTTTTGTGAGAACTTTTTTTATTTATTACTTTATGCGCAAATTATTAGTTATTGGAGAATCAGTGCCCTCAAATATATTGACAACTAGATCAATCTACAAATTTAGTTCAGGGTTGCGGAGGTCCTATGCCAGTCGGTCTATATAAAAACTGATATTTAGGTACAACCAGTTGAACTAGTAGCCGACCCCAAATCTTGGCAAGAATAAAGGCTAGGAAGATGATGATGATGCCCAAATATATGTATCGGCGGATTTAATGCCTAAGGCATTCTCTACAAGTTACCTGATTGGAAGATTTAAAAGAAGGATGTGATAGGTGCATCATAATCATCAGCAGGCCACTGCTGGTATATCCAGTAGTGGCCTCTCCATGGAGAGGAGTACATGGCCTACTATACAGCTTGGTGTAACAAGCTGGGTAGACGGGTTGGTATAGAATTTGTTTCTCATTACTTCTTTGGTCGCCTCTTACGACAGCCATACGATGAACAGGGGATACTTCACATTCAAAATCCGTCACCATATAGACAACGGATAATGCAGGTGCACTTATAAGGAAACTAAAAACTATAGTGGTTTTATTTATCAAGATTCATGTTTTCTTTAATTCTCATATAGACTGCCTCGGTGGCGCAGTGGTAGCGTCCACGACTGCTGTTCATGAGGTCTCGGCTTCTAATCCTGGGTTGGACAAAATGTTTGATGAGCTGCAAATATTTCTTTTGGAATTTGGGTGTTTTCTATGTATTTACAAAAAAAAAGTATTTATATATTCATATCAGTTCTATAATACAAGCTCTGCTTGGTTTGGGACTAGATGGCGTTGTGAGTTACAAGTCCGAAAAAAATGTATTCGCAAATGCTTATCATAATTAAGTATCATCATCGACTACAATGTAAAAAAGAGAAAGACTGATGCAAAAGACAGTTCTAAACATGCGGCTCAATAGTGAGGAAATTCATTTACTCGTTTTAAATACTCTAAAACTTATAACTCTCTCTCGTCCCCGCATCTTTGACTGAATGCTTTCTATAATCACATTTAACGTCAGTAATTCAATTCAACTTTTTGACTGATTGGAATACTAGTGGGTGAAATTAATATGAAGAAAGGGAAACGTAACTATTACTACTTATTGCTAGTTATATTACTATTGGCAAAGCCCTAACCCATAGCGCTGGGCAGACCAGATCTGCTCTTTTCTCAACAGTACGATCCACGCTACCCTGCCCACTGCTCAGGACAGGAACAGATGGCGAGCTGTCACTCGCAGAATACTTCCAAAGAGAGGTCACGTCCTACATAATTGAAGACAGCGACGCAAGGATATTATTATTAATATCTTAGATATATTTTCCGGGAATAACTATAAGAAAACGTAGACGTCAATAAATAATTACTCCTTTATTCATTAGCTAGCGAACCCAAACACGACACTCATATACACTTCCTCACATCATTACATTTGCTGATTGTAATTTTAAATTAACAACTTTTGACTAAATGGATATAAAAGCATATACGGCACCTACATCCAACAAGTAATTTCTAAAAGTTTTATCTGTCTGTATATTTGTCCCGGCTAATATTTGATTGTATAAGGAGTAACTTGAGCTACTTTTTTTATAGTAACATCGCCCCGTGATGTTTTATCCGGCTAACACCGCGGGTCTCAGCTAGTTATTAAAAAAACCACAACTCCAAGTATGAAATGTAGACCTACTTCTGAAAGTAAACGCGTTACTTCGCGAGTTTTTAGAATAATACGATAAAGTGTTTTACGAGGTTATGTGTATGTGTGTAAATTGATGGTCTGTATTTGAACTGCACTCAAACTACAGTCAGGAAACAGTATATTTGTTCAGATGACAAACCTGCCTCAAAACCAATAAGTAGTTAACAAAGTACTTCCTAATTATTAACTGCGCTACGTTTAAATAGTTTTTATATTTTGTTTTATTTAAGTGTTTACACGTAATGGAGTACTAAAATAATGGAATTGAAAATAGTAACATAAAAAGCTGGATATTGCATAATTTTAAGAAAAAGTGAAATGAAACGAATAGACTGATATTTGAATAAAATAAATAATTAATTGTTAAAAGTCACAGTGGTTTAAAGTAATCGCATTTATAATTAATCGATTTAATTATAAGCCTCCGTCACGTGCTAGTAAATACTTTTAAGCATTTTAACAACTTTTTAACAACTCAACAAGTTTAGTTGAATAAATTGCTAAATGGTAATTCAATTATCAAATTAATGTAATGTTTATTACATTAATTTGATAACAAAATAGAGAGTTTTCCTACCGTACAGTTATACAAAAGATTTTTCCTTTCAAAGATGTGCGTACTTTTGTTACAAGGCTAATTACTGGAACGGTAAATTTTAAAAGTGGAAAGAAAAGAAATATTTCAAAGTGGGTACGTAATTATGCTCCAAATTATACTTTTAACTTGAGAGAATAATAATAAGAACGAATGGCCGCGTATTATGTGTAGGTACATTTATGTGCGTAAGATTAGGGCTTAATGGCTTCTGAAGGGGAACAACGCGAAATTTTACTAACCTCAATTTTTGAATCTTTGGTCGAATATATAAATTTAGTTATCAGGCACTTGCCCTACCGTAGTACCACACTGCAGTCACTCAATAAGGCTACAGCAATATGTGCGGCTAATAAGGCGCTCATAGCCTAGTTGCACTCGGTGATTAGAAACAATCATCGAGGGTAAGCAACGATGGCGCGGTCAGTACCTGGATGGGTGACCGCTGGTGGCATGTTACCATGAGCGTCTCCGTGATTCGGAGGTCACGTTAAGCAGTCGGTCCCGGTTATTATCATACGATAACAGTCGTGAAGCTTAGTTGGAGGCCTTCGGGCGGCTTAAAAACATCCAACGGCATGATTTACGTAGCCACAACGTATTCTTGCCAGTCCCCAACCCGCACTTGGCCAGCGTGGGGACGTATGGCCTTAACCCTCTCCTGAGAGGAGACCCGAGCCCAGCAGTGGGACATTATGGGTTGTTGTTTTTTTTTTTTTTTTTTTTTTCAATATCTGCAGTTTGGCGCCTCATCATTACCACAGCATTAAAATTGCTTGTGATCCATTCCCTTAATTCTGTAATGATCATATGTAACACTATGTATATAATAACGAATTTTATTTTTTTATCTTTCTTGATTGAAAGGATAATTATAATAATGCACATATATAATAATCAACCCATACGTGGCCTATAACCGTGTTTTATTGTTTAAAGTGGAAACGTGTTATCCAAGGTCTTAGGCCACAATTTAAGTTAATTTTAGATTAGATAAATGCTAACTCACATTTCGAATTCAGCTGAAATTAATTACGGTTAGGTACAAGATACAATTAAGAACTATTACAATTGCACAGTAAGATCTAGACTCAATTATACTTACCAGCCTTCCGTAATTTGTTTTCAAAACCATGTGATGTCCCCGCGGGATTCTAATACGTTAGTCTTTGATCGCAAAAGGTTTATTTCACAATAAAACACAAAATCCCGTGCGTCAATACTTACGCGACAAGTCGAGAAGCTAATGTACAATAATTTCAAATAATTCAAATGGCTTCAAATTCAAATTCAAAATAATTCAATAGGGCTTAAAGCGAGAGACGGCGGTCCGTTATGGGGATTCATCATAGGCGCACTTAGATCTCGATACAAAATTTTCAATAAAGTCTGTAGTATCACAATAATAGCACTCGCGTCGAAGCAATAATATTTGCGCAATAATTTCCATGATAAAGCGATGTCTTTACGACTTACAACCAAGTGGGATATTAAAAGTTTAACATGATGTTTATTGATAAACCTTCAACTTCTTATCATGAGACGAAATAGGAATAAAGTTAGCAACTTGTGTGATTTGATACATCTCTTATCACCTTTGTAGGAAAATTTATGTCTGTAAGTACTCATTCCATTAACATAGGTTGTGAGCATATTTACTGTATACACTACATATTACAAATTTAGATGCAAAATGACTGAAAATACCATTAATTTTAACTAAAATGGATCTGATAATCACTTGCAATTAGGACTGGCAAATGGCTTAGTTTCTTTTTAAGGGGAAAGTTGGCATCTGTGAATGTTACAGCATTCGTAGCAAAAAAAAATGCAAATTCCGAACCGGCGAAGTGGAACTGGTAAAAAGCCAAACTTTTCTCTGAATGACAAAACTCGCAATGAATACTAACACGGAATCCCTTAGCATTTAAATGAACGAGACCTACCGAGTTCCTGTGTAGCTGAAACTTTTTTAATTTCGTCGCAAGGAGCCAGGTGGCCAGCTCACGTCAGTTTTACTTCGACAGACAATCCCTCCGCGTTCCCTCTCTAGATTCTTGCGATAAAGCACCTCAGTAACAATCCTAAGGAATATTTCATTTAAGCGGACTTAAGTACTGAAGTTTTTTAACAACATTTCGTGAGTAAAATATAAACATAATTATTATTTTTATAGCTTCGTGAGTATATTGTTTGTTTCCTTCATGGTACACTAGCTGGGCTGATTTATTATAAATATTAAATGCCAACGATAATGGACTAATCCAAGTGATAATCCACACATAAAATCAATTTCAATCACCAAGAGAGTGAGACCGTATTGTTAAGTGTTTTCAGTAGCAATAATTTAATTGGTAGTTTGGCAGATTTTAAACTTCAAAAATAAAAATATGCATGCTCTTATATCATATTTTCTTAACTCTATATTTCCAGGTATATTTTGATGGTGTGAAAATGACATTCTATTGAAGCTAGACAATTAAAATGATAAAATTTTCTCATAATTACTTAACAGTGATGTTTAAAAGAAACAAAATTTAAACATAATGGAAATTTTTTACACAGTTATAATTAAAAAGTTTCCATTTAAAATATTATGGTGTAAGGACAACTCTGCTGTTCCACTACATTAACATTAAGAGCAGATTCCTTTTTTTATTCTATCGATGTATTAAAATTATAAAATAATAAGTATGAGGAATGCCTCTTATTACTTGTAAACACACGCACATGCCTTAAAAATAAATAAACATACATATTGATAAACTACACCTAGTCACAGAAAAATTGGTCATACTCATCACACTATCGTTTGTACTGTATGGGAAAAACAAACCCACAACCTCTGGCTTTGCAATCACGAACACCAAAAACTAGATAACAAGCCAACAGTAAACTAGCAAATAAAGCGAAGTAAAGTGTAAAGAAAACTAATGTTTTTTTTAGGTTTAGAGAATTCGATCAACGTTCTGCTTATTTGTACTTACCTCAGTACATTTTAATAGTAATATTCTCCAAATTGATATAATGCAAACAAATAAAAAAACTATTTATTAATACCTTTACCGTTTTCGTTTACGTTTTGAACCAAACAAAAGATAAATGAAAATGTAATTAAACAGAAGCAAAGTTTCAAAAGAGTGTTAAAAAGTTCTTAAGCTCTGGCCACATTATTTATTTCACTTTCAGGGTAATCTTGGTAGTTCTCTTGCTTTGCACATTTTTGCGATATAGTCGACTTGTATACATCGCATTAATTTTAGAGTATTTTTTTTTTCGCAGCATGCAGCAGTTTATTGAAATCCGTTGGTGGTATATAGTAGGATACAGGTTTGCGATAAGATTGATTTAATAAGGAGTAGAGCTACGCTGATTTCAGCACGAACGTGCCGGATCGTTCGCGGTGGTTCAACCCTACGAAACACCTACTTTAAATGACAGCATTAGTATTGTCGCTTTTCTTTAGTCTGTGCGAAACCTGAGGCCCAATGACGCAGAAACATCACCAGATCACATCACGAAGCATAGTGTGGATTACCATGCTGCGTTATTGAAATGTCTGCATTCATTTTCATGTATAAGTATGGTTACTACTACTTTTGGATCCTGCTCAAGTCTTCCATCACGACGAAGTGTTAGTCACTTTGGCAGGCCCTTATAAATAAATGTCTAACATAAATTTCTCTCTAGTCCTAAAATTGTATAATATTCACTAATCGAGTGGCCTTAATTAAGAACTTACATGAAAAATGTATGCTAACTTCTTGTCGAGTATATTTTTAGTATCTAAAAGCGTGATGGAGTACTGAAACTTTGAGTCGACTATTACATCAGTCGAGTGTTGTTCGATTTCATTGTATATCATCATATTACATCAACTGCTTTTAATACTCTGCTGGTGAACTAGTAAAATAGTCGTTCTGACATTGCATATACGTATTTGAAATTTAGTTTTGTTCATCATCTTCCTAGCCTTTATTATTTCCAAGATTAATTGGAGTCGGCTACTAGTTCAACCGGTTTTATTTGAATATCAGTTTTTACAAGGAGCGACTAGCATTGTACCTCCGTAACCCTAAAGGCTTATTTGAAGGAAATTTGAGGGCGCTGACTTTCCAATAACGATTGCCGTAGGTGCTCATGACAACCGGGACCAAGGCGCAGGCAGGAAAGTCTAACATCTTTCATACTCCGGGCTGGCAATAAGAATTTCTCGTAAGAAATACCAAATAGAAGTCCGACCCGGCAATTGAACCCGAGACCTCTTGATTTGCAGTCGCTTACGCTAACCACTAGACCAATGAGGCAGTCAGTGAAATTAAATTTTGATACTACTGTTAATTTGATAGTTATGTTAGTGGACAATAATATTTAATCAACAAATCTAGAAGAAGTGAAAGTTTTTCCTCCAGTGCTAAAAAAGAAGATTTGTTTTTAAAAAGAAATAAAAATACCAAAAGATTATATTAGCCCCAATTTTGTTTGATAAAAACTACTGTAATTATGATATTCAGTTACTGTATCTATTTGAGAAAGCAAAAGTAATCCAAGCGAAGCAGAAAAAGGTGGGATTTAATTGCAAAACAAAATTACTCTGTTGCTAGAAAACCCGAAGAGGTTTGAGGAAAAATAAAGGCAGCCGCGGTCAACTTTTACCCTTTTTATTTACACTTTACTGGTGAACCTTTTCATTACCGCGTTTTTATCCCGCGACGCTTCGAAGCTTAGGGAAAGTATCTAGATAGAAATGTTATTAAATTATTTTTGTAAATTAAAGTGACTAGATTTTTAATGTCAGCATGCTACTATATAATAATGTATAACATGAGTATAATTCTAGAATTATACTCATGTTTTACATTATTATATGGTAGTATTATATTATACGGTAGTAGCCTAGGCTTTGTAGAGATTTGAACAGTGATTTGAGATGTAAAACAATTGCTTATAGAGAACTTGAGTCAAAGTTGTACGCTATACGAGACTGTACCTAATCTAATAAATACATAATTCATTAAAATGATATACACTATTTGTCAATATAGAAGAGTTCTAAGAGGCTTATTTAATACTAGTTTAGTCCCGTGGTGTCGCCTGCGGTACGATATCAACGGCGGGCAACACAAATACAAAAATTGATGACATGACTTGTTATTACACAATTAAATGAATATGAAGTACAGTTAAGAATATAAATAATCAAGTCTACTGATATCTCAGTTACGACAGCATTGAAGTTACAATATACAAATTTCCGTATTGGAAATAATGTGGTTTGTAGGAATAAACATAAATTGTTAGTGGGCTTAGCCAGTACATTCATAGTTTAGTGAGACCCTCGGACCTGGGACTAATTCTATAGACGTGTACCTTAATAATTACTGTTAATGATTTTGGGAAACATCCATAAAGTTAAACAAAGTATCACGCCTATAGATGTATTTTTAGACGAGTTGTAAGTTATCGTACGACAATTATATGAATTGCATGTTATAATAGGGAACTAGATTTACATGCAATTACAACTCGAAAGTAAATTTTATACAACAAATAATAGTAATTCTGAATTCTACTAATGAATTTTGTAACATTAACAAAGTTATTGCATATACGACATGACATTCAGTAAAAAAATTGAAGTATAACAAAGAAGGAAATCATATTATTATAAAGTATTTATGTATTCATATCAGTTGTCTAGTACCCATAATACAAGCTCTGCTTAGTTTGGGACTAGATGGCGTTGTGTGTTATATGTCGGAAATATTTATATTTATATTTATTTTTATATTGTTGTCATGGTAGATATTTATAAATTGTCTATATTTACAATTGCTGTAAATTATATCCCAATCCATTTAATAATTTTTGCATGAAAGATGATCCATCAACCCTGGCAAAAATTTGAAACGAATAATATTTATAAGGAAAAAAAATTCGTCCAATTCCTGGGTCGCAAAATTCAGAAAACTCAGATGTCAGTTATTCAACAAATATTTATATACACGAGTGTACAGTCCGGAAATGAACAAGATTGGATGCAGTGGCATTATTTATGGGTTGTCTGTCGCATGATGAATGACGAATTATAAACTTTTGCATATGTATGTACTGTTTTTATACTTTCTATAATTTCATATCCAGGCGAATGTGATATTAATAATCATTTAACACTTGACATTTTGGAATCAGTTTTTACTTTTAAGTGGAAATTATTTACATATTTTTATTAGGAAAATATGTAAGTTATGGATTCGAAATGTTATGTTAAATGTTTGATAGATACAGAATTTACAGCAATTATGTATACATTTGTATAAATTATACTCATAGGTCACGATAACTTTACAAGTAATATCAAAGAAGAAAATAAACACAGTTATAAAGACCACATCATGGAAAAAGTGGCAGTTGCGGCGTTGTAAGGGAGTCAAGAAAACGGCTCTTAGGAGAGCTGGATAAAGCTGCATCGATAAGAGTGTACATAATTGTTATCTATTGAACATTATTATTATTATACTATATAATCATAACATTTAGGGAATAATAACATTTAGTCAATATGTGATGTAACAATCAACAGTTTGTATAAAAATAAGTGACTATTGACTTACTGGCATATATATCATACATATTGCGTGGGTATATTATATGTACATACATAGGAGTCTCTTTTACAAGATATAGAAAAAAATATCCAAAATCAGTTTTATTATAACTTACAATTTCACTATAACAGAATATCTAGTCTCAATAAAGTATTTATTGCCGTTTACTGTACTACTGCAAATTTTAGAAGAAATTGAGTTTTAGATTCTTATATAACTGTTTCAAAAATCTTCTAACACAATTCTCGATCTTCTTGTGGGGACTTCAAAAAGTCGATAGCCAAAATTCTTACGCATTAAATTATATGTTGTTGGAACTGCACTGATTATTATCAATGTAGTTCCGATTGGTCCATGAAATCTTGCTTATACTAGTTAATACTACAGAATAATCGAGTAAAATAAAAAAAATAGTACCCATTCTAATTTGTGTCAAGTCTTGGCAAGAAGTCAGTCAGTAAAGCGATATAATCGTTTCTAAAAACTGTCACAATATTGACTTATAATAGGAGCCTTATCGCTAGTCTCGATTATTGAAAATAAGATAATTAAAAATTACACGGTGACGAGCGTTCAGAAAACTATTTAAGGATTTCATGCTGAAATCTTGCATTATATTTTAATTTCAAATTGAAAGTTATGGACAAGTTTATATTTTACTGTAGTTTACTGGCTGTGATTATTACACAGGGTAAGATTGCTTTTTTTATTTAATGAGTACCTCATATCTTTAATAGCGTTAAGATAAATTCTTCCACCTACCATCCGTTCATTTGAACTATCATTGGTAAAGCATCTTTTTCTGATCAACCATTCGTCCATTGACTTATTCTTTAGCTAGAGTAAAGAAACAAAAATGATTAATGAACATCATCTTAAATTGCTTTTGCGAAAATTGCTCTCCGCCCAGCCCCAAATTGCCATTTTAATTTTATCTGTAATCGCTCAGTGATAATTTTATAATTAATCCATTGAAGTATTTTAAAAAATCTAGTCTATCTATTCTAATACTTTTCCCAAGAGTGTAAAATAAATCCTACAACCAGTAAAATGGCATTTAATCCACAGACTTGTCCACATCTCATCTTATTATTTGTCCAACCATTATTTTTCATGCTACTTTTAGGTGTCTGGTGCAACAGACAGAGAAAATTGAAACAAAGAGACGATAATGACGTCAAAATAGTTGGTGGTAATGAAACCACCATAGAAACATATCCATATCAAGCGTATTTGTTACCGTACGATGGCAGAGATTATTACCAATGTGGTGGTTCTATTGTCAGTAAAAACTACATAGTTACAGCTGCCCATTGCTTGACTGGGTAGGTATCGTATGGAGTACTTTTTTATAGAAAAGGTACTGTGCTCGAGAGATCGTTGACTAAAAATGTTAAAGGTTCTTTTATATATTACTGCATAAAAAAATATTTGTATTTTTTTGACATTTAACATAACGCCATCTAGCCCCATACAGAGCTTGTATTATGGGTACTGATAACTGATATAAATTCATATTTACTTTTTTTGTAAATACATACATATTATAGATAGAAAACACTCAAACTCCAAAACAATTAATTGAAGATCATACAAACAATTGAACCGACCACTGCGCCACTGAGGCAGTCGATTATCTAATGTGTCTTAAAGTCTTTCCCTCTTTACCATCCGTTTTCATTTCTTTATTTAAAGTTCTACTATTGTACTAATGACTACTTATTTAACAGACTTTTATAAACAAATAATTGTAATTGAAACATAGAATTTTTCTGATAGAAATGTCGTTTCAGAATGCAAAGAATATATGTGAGGATTGGCAGTACAAATTCATCATGTGGAGGTAGTCAGTATCAGACTACGTCATACTATATACATCCTAGATATAATAGCCGAATAAGTGATTATGACGCTGGTGTGGTGAGAATACGAGAAGGGATGAAATTGGATGGAATTAATGCTAAAGCTATACCCCTGGTTAATATGGGTTATGATCCGAAAGAGAGAGATGAAGTGATTCTCACTGGTTGGGGTGTTACTTCTGTAAGTTGTTTTTCTTTTAATATTCTGTCAGAAGTAATAGTATATCAAAATATTTGTTGCAAATCAAAGGTGCATTAGAGTTTTAAATTAATAAGAGAGAGAAAAGTTAAGTATCGTGCGTTCTTGCATTGATCTGCCATACTCCATTGCATTATAATTTTATATAAACAAAATTGAAGAAGTATAAAAAACTAACTTTTGCGTGCGGCCCAGTTTGCAGGTATGTCCAATATAGCGGTAATCATTTTTCAAAATAATGTGGCTTTCTATTGATAAAAGAATTTTCAAAATTGATTTAGTATCCTCTTCAACCTCACAAACTTTGGCTTTTTCACAAGCATAGATAATGAAATGAGGTAATGAAACGAACATCTTTGTATGATGATAATGATAATGAATAATGAAATTGATATTTTTGCAGCAAAACGGCAGCACTAGTAATGCTTTGATGGTAGTTCAAGTACCCGTTGTTTCTCGAAAGCGATGTAATGAACTCTTGAGGCACAGTATCACAACAAGAATGTTTTGTGCTGGACTCAATGAAGGTGGAAAGGATACATGTCAGGTTGATAACATATTATATTTTAATCATAATTGAGTTTTGTCATATGATTTTTACAAGCAACAACAACATTAAAGATTAAGTACTTTATGCTATGCCTTCTTACGTGTTGAGACCAGGTAATGTTAGTTTGAGTAATATATTTAGAATGAATATAGTTACTCTAAAGAGAGACCTGTGTACAGCAGCAGATTCTTAAATGCTGTTGTCGATATGATATAATTTCTATTTGTTGCTATCAAAGACAAACATATAGCCTTTTTTACCCGACTGCGAAAGGAGGGTTATGCATTTCAAGTGTATACATGTATGTATATTTCTTTGGTATGCCCTAGAGCCTAAACGGGTTGTCGTATTTTTATGTGAATGGTGTCAATAGATTCAATTTAGTCGTTAGAGTGACACTGGGTACATCAAAATGAAAAAAAAAAACAAAATTAAGAATTTTTGGACAAAAAAAGGCACCTCAAAAAAAATTGTTTTTCCAAGATAAATCGAGTGTGGTATCAAAATAAATAATTTTTAACGATGATTACGAACATATAAGTTTATATATATATATATATATATATATATATATATATATATATATATATATATATATATATATATATATACATATATATATATAATTATTAATTTATTTTTTTTAATAATTCATTGCTTGTTTAAATTTCAATTGTATCACTCATAGCCTCATTTTATTTTGAACGTTTTCTTTTACTAAATACATCTATGATGCTTGTGTTTTTAAATAAGTAATTTTTTAGGGAGATTCTGGTGGTCCTGCTGTGACTAGTTCAACTAGTAGATTAGCAGGCATTACCTCTTTTGGTTACGGATGCGCGCAGCCCAATTTACCTGGAGTTTACACCCTCGTTGGTAATCCAGAAGTGAGAGCATTTATAAAGATGTACACAGGTGTATAAAAACAGCAAGTTCAAAGTTTCTCTCGAATTAATGTGTGTGACATCTAATAAAGAATCATAAACTCCCGTAAATGGTGTTTTTTTAAGAATTACATTGAAATATAAATTAACTCCTTTACTTAGCATGTTAAATTTAATGAAATGAACAAACTTGAATAGATTAAAAAAATACTGATTGAGATAAACTTCGGATTGATCTAAAATTTTCATACCCGTATAAAAGAGCTCATTTAAACATACCAATGAACACCATGCTGTGAATGTAGCAACTATATCATACTGTACTATAGCTATATTTACATTGAAAATATTAAATTCTAAACTTCAAACACTAACCTGAACTATTTTGAAGTTTGACTGCAACAAAAAACATTATAATTATATTATCATTAGTAAAACAATACAATAATTAAAGCAAACAATACAGTGCAGATATTTAAGATTTATAGATATATAAAATAAGCTAAATATTGTTTTCTAATCCTCCATTTCTTAATTCAATGTTAAAGCTTTTGATTACAAAATGCGAATAGTGTATAACAAAATGCTTCGTCTCACGTAACAAAAAAGTAAATTGCTTCATTATTTTGGTAGAAATCAATTAATCAATCAACAAGCAGCTCAGCAGTGGGACATTATGGGAATGTCCCACTGCTGAGCTCGGGTCTCCTCTCGGGAGAAGTTTAAGGCCATACCTACGTAGAAATCGGTATTAATTAAAATATTAACCTTCTAACAAATTAATTTATATCCTCATGTCTAATGATTCTTGCGATGCTTGTTTTACTTGTTTGAGAGAGTTTCAATCATATCTTTTTTTTTCAAACTTATAACTTTCTTAGGTAAGTAATTTAATATACGAGAAAGATTACTGTATGGTATGTACAACTATGCCACTACAAATTATAAAACAAAATCCTCCGCTGCGTCTGTCAGTCTGTTCGTTTTCATCTATATTTATTTTTATATTTTTTTTATTAATGTTTAGAGGTTAAGCAAGGTTTGCGTATATGATTTGTTTAATTTTTGAGTGCATTGCTTAAAATATCACGATATTTGTAGAAAACGTTTGAAAAATTTAGTCCACATATCTTTTCAGAGCAACATAGGGTATATTACATTTTCCGTAAAGAACCCGTGTGGAGCCGGGGCAGGTTGCTAGTTGAAAATAAAAAGAAAGATTATATACTTCGAAAAAAAATTCTAAATGAGAACTGCACGGATGGCATACTGGTTAAATGATCCCCCTTTTGTGTTACGTTACGCAACATTCTGCCTTGCACATCAAAACTGTGAAATGATCTGTCGCCTGTAGTATTCCCAGACTAATACGCCCTTCAAATCTTCAAGAAAGAACGTACTCCTTTTTAAAAGGCCGGCAACGCACTTGTGTCGCCTCTGGTGTTGCGGGTGTCCATGGGCGGCGGTAATCACTTAACATGAGGCGATACGTCTGCTCGTTATGTATCATAAAAAAAAGTTAAGTATTCTGGGTTTGAACCCTATATGGAATAGCGCTGTATTTGATTTACGAATTGTTGTTCTTAATCTGAGTGCTATATGTGACTGTTTCAAGTTTGTAGAAATATAAGAACGATGAATTTTAACAAAGAATCAGAGCATCTATATTAATATTATAAAGAGGTAAAATTTCTAACGCTGTTTGTATGCTTGTTGGGGGTAATCTTCGGAAGTACTGTTCCGATACTGAAAATTCTATCACTAACAGAAAGGGACACTATTTAGGAGTAACATAGGCTATATTTTATTATGATAGAACAAAATAGTCAATTAAATATAATAGTATTTGTGAATCAAGACGAAGATAAGCGGGCGGTTAATGCCCAAAGAAGTAGGCACGGGTCGGCTAATAATAAATGCAGTTGGTATTGGCTTTTACTTTGTTAATTTTCGATGAAGTTTTTACTTTACAACATGTGCAAAGGTCTAATTTCCACATACTGAATACTGAAATCTTAGGTAGAGATTCCAAACTGAAACCACCAGAGGAAAGTCACGGGTTAACCCTAAACATTTTTTAGATTAACACGAACGCATTTCTTTTCAAAGGTTTTTTATAATTAGGTAGTTTTTTTTAAATTTTATTTATGTATCTAGTTAATACGACTATCCGATTTTCAATTCATAATCTACCAGTAGTAGATGTAATTACTGCATATCTTTTCAGGTAGGTCATTACCAGCAAAATATCACAAAGTTAATATGAAATACGGGCATTATCAATAGTTTCTATGTAAATTGCCAACAGATAATAATTAAAAAATTGTACAACTTTGAAATACTATATAAGCATGTTGATTTGAAACCATATATCATTTAAAACATTTCAAACTATGAACAAGTTTATAATTCATTGTGTTTTGTTTACTGTGATTTTTAATAAAGGTAAATTATTCAACTTATATATTATCATCAACAAACAGCCTTTAAGAGTCCATTGCTGGACATAGGTCACTCCTAAGAAAGGTGGTTTTGGCCTAGTAGACCATGTAAGCCAGACGGGGATCACCGAGGCTAAGCAACTTGCGATGGCTAATACTTGGATGGGTGACCGCCTAAAATAGCTAGTGACTAGTGACATCGTCTTTTTTGTCGGGGTGCCGTAAGAGTCTGGATGTCGTAATAAAGCGGATTCCTGTCTCAGGCGCAGAGTGGCTCACCGTGTGATTTTAGTCAGTTCGATTCCGACACACCGCTCCGGCGCGCCGTAACCACCGGTGGGGTCAAGGTCCGAGGGGGTTTGCACAAGTAAAAAAAAGGGTTCGTTTCAAGGTTTCCTTTTCTTTCCAGTGATATGTATAGAAAGAATTGACTGCACGGTTGACCTAGTGGTTTAAGTGGTCGCCACACCACTTCCTACTGCGCCCAGTGTTGTGGGTTCAAATCCTACATGGGACAATACTTTGTGTGATCCATAAATTGTTGTTCCGAGTCTGAGTGTACTTTGTGTCCGTTTCATGCATATTTGTAAAGTCTCCTGCGACCCAGGAATGTATATTCCTAATGAGGGAGTTGCTTTTTAAGATAAAAAAAAATTAAATATCTTTATCGTCTCAGCCGAAAGACGCTTACTACCATAGGCGTTCCCCAACTGTCTTCACCATAACTGGTGTTGACTTTAATGATGACTTTAATAATTCACTGCTGTCATAGGCCTTTCCTTAGAATACAATATCACGCTAGCAAAACGATTAAGACACTTCATATTCTTAAAACCTCACCAAAGAGACAATTTATAATACTGTGTGTGGTTGTGTAAATAATCAAAAGGAGAACCTTTGACTTTCAACCTTGCTTACCTCTCGAGTTTCCTCACTTTATCATATCCTAATGATGTATTTTATTCTCACCCTGTTCTATTGTTGTCACTTAAATTTAAAAAACTGAGATTATTTTATGCTGATAATATTTTAGATAATATGCAAATATAGTGTCGTTTTAGTATTCCAAAAATAAGTTATCAATGTCGGAATATCAATCGCTCTAAATGCGAATTAGTCTTGAAAATTTTGTTGTTGGCTTCATTAATTCAACTGCAGATTCTCACAGTTAAAATATTATTTTTTCATGCCTATGCCGTACCATACTCCTAGAAACAGCTTTAGGATAAAGGACGGAATGAATACAATACAGAGGTAGTCACTGTATACTCAGGTGAATACCTGCAAAATCGGTCTTTGCTCAAAGTGTTTTGATAACCTCATCACTTCGTCATACCACCAAAACAATTAATTGAATAGTATATTTAACTTCAAAATTCCATAAAATATTTTCCATATTACTACCCAAATAATTTATTAATCCTTCAAAGTTAGGGAAGTTTAAAAGGGTGCCGACTAGCTTGTTATTTCGACTTTACTGAAATATCATCCAGTTATTCCTTGCCGATTTTTCATGAAACCGTTTAAGTTAGTGCATTTATGTTGAGTTTTTAGTTTTACTAAAATTTCTTACCGTTTTGATGGCTCTCAAAAAAATTTAGTACTATTTTGCCGACTTTTGTACACTGACCAACCAAATTGTTATCAACTTTTATTCAATGAGTAACTATATTGTTATAATGTTCACAAATACAAACAAGTTTCATTACGGATTATATATAAGACTATAAATCGGACTATTAAGTTGGTTTGATGATGTAAAAATGAATTTACGAAAGTGAGAACACCTCAATATTCTGTTTAATTAAACTATTAGGTGATGAGAGCGTACTTTGTAAATATATTATTATATAGTAACATTACAAACCTAACGATAAATAAAAAAATACGAAACACACAATACATGAAAGAATTGTAAATAACTAGGTCTTTAGGCAACATATGTATATATTTTTTATGGAATAGAGGGAAAACGAGCAGACGTGTCGCCTGATGGTAAGCGATTACCGCCGCCCATTGACACCCGTAATACCAGAGGTGTCACAAGTGAAATGTTTTTTCTTAAGTTTTCATAAAAAAGTATATTTGTTGCGCTAGATAAATTTTAACTTTAGTCTTTTTCGTACGAAAATACTCAAATCGATATGGTAAATAAAATAAACTTTATTTTGAATCAATACCTTAATGCTAAGTTTCAGTATTTACAAGACTATTGAATACGAGTGTACAGATAGTCGGTGTAATGGTTCTTTAAACTATGCTATTATATGATTATAACTTTCCGAACAAATTAGAGAAAAATTAAAGAAGTCGATATCATGGGAAAGTCGGCAAAAAAAGCATCAAACTTAACAATTCATGAAAATTCAGCATAAAGGGAATGAACGTATGATATTTCAATAAAGTCGAAATAAGAAGAAAGTCGACACAAAGGTCAAAGCTACACGTAAATTTTTCAACAAAAAACGGGGCCAAAAATCGTTACCCAAATAAACGGCTCCACGATGAAACAAAAATAACATCCAGAGTTTCGACGTTATCTTGTAGAATTATGCTATAAAATCATCTATAAATGAACATAAAAAGCCTTTCGTTAGTAAGTAAGAGCACCACTTGAGAACACAGTATACAACCTATTTTTAACCCAATTTTTTTTAAAGATAGTTATAATGTAAAAATAAAAAATCAGAATGTATATTCATAACCTGAGCTAGAGACTTTTTTATGGTTAATTAATAAATTTTCTGTATTTAATTACCACAGCAAGGAATATAGTGCCACGCAATAAAAGAGATTACATGATATCCCCATCAACTTAATACAAATAGAAATGGTTTTCTATGTGCATTCGCGTTTTTTAAAAGCTATCCAACCATATAAAGTCATCAAATTTGAGATCCTATAATGAAAAGTTACATGCCTAGTTTCTCGAAGATAGTTTTATAGTAATTGATATTTTTTTCAGTAGAATATGTAAAAGTTTGTACTCTAATACATATTAGCAATACATGTATGTACTCTAAAGTATTGTATCACCGGATACCAGAAAAAAAGTGTGAAACAGAGCTTGCGCAGTATTTCACCGAGTGAGTGAAGATACCGGAGGCCTATACAATAACTCCTTCCCTCTCCCATTCCCCCAAAGGCCGGCAACACGCTTGTGACGCCTTTGGTGTTTCGGGTGTTCATGGGCGGCGGTCGCTTACCGTCATCCATGGACACCCCCAACGTCGATACGTCTACTCGTTTGCCCTCTATTCCATAAAAAAACCTTGATACTACATTTATATACCATGTTTAAAGCAAGAAAATAACTTGATTTTTAAAGTATACTCAAAATAAAAAGGTTATAACATAAATAACTTCAAACTTGTGTATTAATAGGCAATTAATTATATCACGTTAGTAGGAAGTACTTAATTTAAGCATTACACTTTCTCAGGTGTCAAAAGTTTTCATAAAATTGAACTTCATGATGGCAATGATGTAAAGATAGTGGGCGGTGAGGAAACCACTATTGAAAACTATCCATATCAAGCGTATTTGAAGCTATATGATGGTCGAGATTACTATGGATGTGGTGGATCTATTGCTAGTGAATACTATGTGGTGACTGCAGCACACTGCTTAGCAAGGTAGATTTCACATCTTGTTATATTCGTCTAATTTGTCTGCCATACGCATAGCTTTATAATCCTTAAAACATCTCTTTACTTGATATTACTATTAATCAATGATTATGATGTACTTTGCAGAATGCGGAAGATATATGTTAGAATTGGTAGTACTGAGTCAAATTCTGGAGGCACTGAATATGAAACAACGAGGTTCTATTCACATCCTCTTTACGATAGCCGCACAATGGACTACGATGTTGGTGTTGTGAGTATACCTGAGGGAATGAATTTAAACGGAACCAATGCCACCACTATACGTTTAGTTGGATATGGCAACGATCCGCAAGATGGTGAGGACGTCACTGTTACTGGTTGGGGTGACACCGAAGTAAGTTGATTTTTTCAATTACCTTCCTCCAGATACGTTAGTGTGTCTGAGAATAATATGAATGTTATTGAAAAGTCTTTAATTTTCTATCTATTGTTATAAAGTAACTGTCCCTGTTACATTACATTACACAGGACAATCCCATCCATGTCTTCATTTATTATGTGAGCCCTGCTACTCCATTTGAGACGTATGGTTATGTTTTTTCTTGTCCTAATTTCTAACCATAGCGAATATTTCGATAAAAACTTTACATAACGTTTTAATTGATTTTTTTTACAATATTACACATTCTTGATAAATATTTGAACATCTATAGTTCCCAAAGGCATTCAAGTCTTGAAGGTACCTAGAAATGCCTGCGGAGATAGCTTTTTCAGGCATGGATAATATATACTCAGATCCATTTGTAGGGAATTCTACTGCATATAGCATCTTACGGATTAATATGTATATAAATTCAATGGTTTCATTAATTAATAGTAACCATTATGAATAGAAATACAACATTCTCCTTACAGGAAAGTGGTACAGGTTCTAATATTTTAAGATTTGTTGAAGTACCAGTTGTTAATCGAACTCGATGTAATGAGCTGCTAAAATACCAAATTACATCCCGGATGTTTTGTGCTGGTACCGAAGAAGGTGGAAAAGATACATGTCAGGTAAATAGAGTTTAATTAATTTATTTAGTAATATTCTAATAAAAGATTGAATTAAAAGAATTTGTATTTGTATTTATTCTTTATTGTACACATTGAAAATACAAGTATGAACAAAATACAAGGAAGTGTCATGTACAAAAGGCGTGCTTAACTCAACATTGAGTTTTCTGCCAGCAAACCCTGAGTGAACAGAGGATAGTGCAAAATGTAAGGACATAGTTATGCGTATTTAAAAGAAACGAATATAATAACAAATTAAAAAGATAATAATAGTGATTTATAGACATTGATTTTATAACTACAGTTGAATACCCTATGCATATTAGTAAACACATACGATATTCATTCGCAAATACATACATACATACACATATACATACATATACATATATACACATACATACATATACATACACACATACATATATACAAATACATATGATAAAATAACGATCCGGTTATTGTAGGGACAGATAATAATCCCTAGTTCGCCTCTTGAACATACTCAGAGAAGGACTGGCGCGTATCGCACGCGGTAAGGCATTCCATAGTCGCACAGCTGCAACACTAAAAGAGTGATTGTAGCAACTCGAAGTATGAGAAGGAGTTCGAAGAATGAGAGAATAGGATGAGCGACAGGGTTGGCTTCTGGGAATAAAGTACTCAAAGCGGTCACGAAGATATGAAGGAGAATTGGGGTTGTAAATAGTGGAATACAGTAAGGAAAGTATGTGTAGATCTCGACGCTGCCGAATAGGTAACCACTTCAGCTGTTTCCGGAACTCCGAAACATGGTCGAACTTTTTCAGACCAAATATGAAGCGGATACAGAGATTTTATAGCCGTTCTAGCTTATTCCAAAGTTCTTCTGCAGCGTCGAGGAAAGATACATCGGCATAGTCAATAAGTGGAAGGAGAAGGGACTGAGAAAGTAGGACTTTAGTCGAAAAGGGCAAAAAATTTTGAAGACGTTTGAGGGAGTGATATGTTCCAAAAACTTTTCTGCTCACCTCTGTAATATGTGTGGTCCATGAAAGTAAAAAAGATAATCTCAAAATTTGCCGAGACCTAGGGAGAGAGAGAAATATTTACATTCATATTCCATAGGAAGGTTGTTCGTGATCATTTTATTTCTTTTTTTAGGGTTTCGTGCCAAAAGGATAACAGAGCCCTTTTACTAAGACTTCTTTGTCCAGATGGACAAAATAGTCTTAGATGTCTATCGTCCTAGTTAGATAGTGTCATGTGATAGTTAAACTGTTGAAATTTTCAGAGATATTTTTGTTGCTGCTATAACAACAAATACTGAAAACTAGATCAAAATAAATATTTAAGGGGGCTCCCGTACAAAAAATGTGATTTTATTGCTCGTTTTTGCTCGATATTGATAATGGCAACAGTTATGTATAGATAATGATACGAAACCCTTCTTTCGCGAGTCCGACTTGCACTTAATTTATTACCCATACCTATTTTTAATCGATGTTTTTATTAATATTTTTATTTATTTTTTATTTTTTTCATTTTTATACTAAAAAATGAACAGTTTTGGCTTTCAATTAATATACATAATAAAAGGACAATTTATTTTATATTTTAGGGAGATTCTGGTGGTCCTGCTGTTATAAACTCAAGTGGTGAATTAGCAGGAATAACCTCTTACGGGTTTGGGTGTGCCCGGCCAAATACACCAGGAGTCTACACGCGAATAGGGAATTTGCAGATAAGATTTTATCTTACTTTTTTTGGACTTTAACAGTTTATTCATTTAAATAAATCAATTAACAAAATACCACATATTCACATTACGATTTTTGTTTCATTTACTTTACCTATAAACTTTTCCGCATTGAAATACCATCTTATACTAACTTTTCCAGGAGGATTCTAGTCTCAGGCAGTGGGTGGCCCGAAGTACGTCGGGGATCCAGGGATCTTCTTCCGAGGGTACACCTGGTTCCCCGGCTTCTAGTAGCCGAGATGGTGTGCGGTTTTTAGTCTGTTCGAGTTCGAAAAAAAAGGAGGATTCTAATCTGTTAAATATGAAAATAATTACAACACGTAGCGGTTGTTTTCTATAGGAGCAACCACTCGTCGTCACCCCATCTATAACGAAAGGTGGGGTCAATCAACTGATATAAACTACAATGTTATCGGATCTTTCAAAACAACTTCAGGAGTATATTAGAAAATAAATACTTATGAATGCTTCTAATTCGCAAAATATATCAGATTTGCTTTTGTTTGAGAGATACATAGCCCTGTTTGCCACGTTCAGCATACTATGCCACGGTGCTGGACAGGTTAATGTAGGGTGGGCTTCAAATTGCAGGCATGCGCTGGGAGGGGTCTGGATGTGTTAATAGCAGCAGTTCCCGGATCCCTCCCGTCTTAGGCGCATGGTGGCACGCCGTGTGATTTTAATCGGTTCGATTCCGACACACCGCCCCGCCGCAAACCCCGGTGAGGTGAAGGCCCGAGGGGGTTTCCACACGTAAAAAAAAAGCTTCAAATTTTCTTTCTTTTGCAGTGATATGGTCCTGTTTAGTCTGATCCTTAATCGCCTCTTATGACACTCGTAGGATAATAGGGATGCTGACACTCTGTATTCTTAATCCGTCATCTCACGGAGCGAGTGATACAGTTAGAAAAATAAATATGATTTACGATATGGCACATTTTTTTACAAAGCAGTGCCCCTATTAGCATTCTAGTCGCATTATTAACATTGTGAGCTCATTATTAGACAGTAATGAGTTCAGAATATCCTTGACCATTATTCCTCAACACGGTACTGAATTTACATGCATTAATATTATCTGGAAATCTTTTTTAGTGCTTTAAATTTATTTAGCAGTTTCTTAAAATTTACTCTGGATCCTTAATGGCTCAGTGGTAACTGCGTAGGTTTACAAATTGCAACATCAAGCGATCATAGCCAGGATAGTCTACGACAGATGACCATTCTAAGCATATTGAGACTCGTCCGTGGCTCGGAGAACTCGTCAAGCCGTTGGTCTTGGTTGCTATGCGAATCACAAATCTTCAGAATCACATTGTTATGGGTAGTAGGAGCCCTTTGAAGTTCGATAACGGTTTTTCTACAAAATTTTGATATAGACTAGTACTTGCATTGTGGAGGTCTGATCCATCGATTAAAAATTTCAAATTAAAAAATCGAAGTTCAGCTATATTATCTACTCTAACCTAACTGTCTCTGAGGAACCTGGAAGTCTTTGTAAATAGTTAAATCATTTATGGATTCTGGAACCGATACTTTACTCAATAATAATATTCACTGTCGCGTATAGATTGACATCGTGGTTAAGGTCATAATTGTGAAACCTACGTAGTTAACTTTGTAGGAATTTACATAACGCGGTTTAGGAAATACGGTTTGTTTATATTAGGGTAACACGAGTAGCAGCACCAGTGCGTGAAGTTAAAACAGTTTTAGTTTAGCGTATCTAATTGTCTAGTTATCTGTGTAGCAGTAAAAAGGTTTATCTCGTTATTTCAACATGTTAGGTAGTTAAGAAAAATGAAAATATAAGGAGTTTCGTTTAGCACTCAACTATATACGAGTAGAGAAGTCAAACATAAATAAGGAAAATAGCAGAATTTGAACTGAATAGATATACTGACTGATAAGAAATAATGTGACTACGACGGATATTCATGCCATTAAAATTTCTATATTGAGAAAGTATTACTTAAGTCCAGTACACAATATTGACCCCTATCTCGGAGAGTATTAATGTTAAGAAATAGCTGAGCACTTTTCCGACCATATCTGCTGGTTTTTAGTTGTAACAAAACCTATAATTATTTTCGTTTTTAAGGTGTAATAAATATATTCACGTTTTATATAACTTGCTAAAATGGGAAGCAACCTACGTAATGAACAACCTCATAATATTTTACATTTGAAACTACCTAATCTAAAAAACAGAATCGTGTCAATTTATTTAATAAAATCTTCAAATGAATATGCATGCGGAATGCCAATTTTTTATTACTTGCTTTGTTATCAAGTCAAAAATAACTATTTCAATCGATGCTGGATATGAAAATCTTTTATAACAACCATGTATATAAATCTAATTCTATAATGATATGCATAAGAACACATTCAGAGTATGTATGAGGCCATAGAAGAATTATGATAATGTTATCAACTTAATCCAAATCTTGAGGTCAGTGTATTCAGCAATTAACAATCGTGAGATATGATACGAGTTAGATAAATGTCACGTTAATACGTTAAACGTGACTATTGCAGCGAATTGTTTTAATTGGCGTCAAGGGAATATCGCCCAACGTCTTATTGGGGGACACACGATCACGACAAGCCGCCTACGTGACACAAGGCTGTTATTTTAAGTTATGTCAGACACTGAATTATACTTTATAGCCATTGAGAAAAAATTGAAATTGCGTAAGGTTTTTACACCACAAGCAAAACCATTTCTTTTTTAGGCTACGAATAATTTAAAGTTTTGAGTGATTCATGTGCTGTAAATACTAAGTTTATTAGACTGGTTTCCTATTGCGAAAATAATATGTTTTGAACCAACTATGAAATAAAATACGATGATATACTGCGAGAAATTAAATTCAGTATGGTTTTTAATATTTTATTATTCTTGTAATGTTTAACTTCATATTTTACAGCGGAGACTTGACAACAGCTTGGTTTGAGGTAATTATTTTTTTGGTTTGGATCTTAAAAATAAACCGGATTTATAACGGTTAAAATTAATTGTGTTGAACATTTTTTATTTAGTTTTATAATAAATACTTACTTAGGTCTCGGTTAGACTAGGCACATAGAATTCTTCCTGCAGCGAAATGTGGACCCCTCATTACATTTCAGGATTTCTTAAAAGCAAAAATTTATATTATAATTACTTGTCAACAACATTTATATTGGTATCAAATGTTATAACATTTGCTTTGATTGCATGTTATAAGAAGTAGTAGAAATACATCTTTTAAATCTTTTAAAAAAGCAAAACTTCATAATCAGAACTCATTCTTCACAATCAGTAGCCATATAAACAGTTGTTCCATTTCTCATAAAAATAAAAAACTAACTAATATTTCCATTTTTAACTTCTTTTTCTGGAATAAAGCTTTATTCATAAAGTTATTTGTTAGAATATCGAAATCTAGATTAATTTTTTACAATTCAACAAAACATTTTTGCTCTGAAAATAAGTCGAATAAAACTTGAACTCAAATACGGCGAGTGTTTTTATGGTTCATTGCAGACAAACATTGTATATAGTAATAAATCTGAAAATTAATTTTGTATTATGATAAATAAGAAAAAAATCACTTGGGTGTCAGTTGAAATGTCTGTGAAAAAACTATAACAAGTGACAATCAATGAAATTGTATGAATGACATTTAGGATGAAATATCATTTATTTATTTGTAAAAATACTTAACATTTCCGTTTTCTTAACATTTTCCGGTAACGCTCAGCTCTTATTTATTGTAGCGTGATTTTATATAGTTCATATCCTTCCTCCATAAATACGTTATAGATCTAACAAAAACAGAATTAACAAAATTGTTCCAGCTGTTCACAATTGATGTCGTGACCAACTGAAATTCATTTTAAATATAAAAATATTTAGATGTACAACAAATAATATACATGCACCGTGTTCTTAAAAAAATTGAGAATAGTTGGAAGTCTTTGATAACAAAACAAATATTTCTTTATTCTTTAAAAATTCTAGTTGTTTTTTTAAAAAAAATAGTAACTATTTACTTTAATGTAATAGCGCCAATATTTCTTTTTTGTAAGAAAACATAGTACGTTACTACGTGCTGGTTGACATTTTAGAAGACAGCTTAAAATGGGAACTTATTTATTATATATTTTCACAATAAGAGGGTCTTTATTTATTAAACCATATTAAAAACTCCGAATATTTCCTACGCACCATCTATATCATATCGCCTTAAGCGTGCTCCTTGAGTAAACTTTTGTATATAAGAAGGTAAAACTCGTAAATACGAGAAACCTCATTGAAAATAAAATACGAGGTCATTTCCCACATTTCCTTAATGGATTGGTACAACAAATCTTAGTGACATTTGGTCCATCTATATCGCTATATATATTTTTGAAGAGGGTATGCGACGCAAAAAATACATTCCTTTAATACACATAATTTGGTAGAAATAAGTATATTATAGTATTATAGTATATATTAGTATGTGAAGAGATTTCTTTGTATTCAGATGTAATTCATTTTCGTAAATGCAAGAAGAGTTTAAATGATTGGACCAATATGAAAGTAAATGAAAATAACAGATGAATTTCAGTACAAATTAAAAATATCGAGATGAATGTATATTCATGACTACAAACTTAGCAATGCACAGTTGATCGGTCAGGCTAAATAACAATCATAAATAGTTGTAAATTCTACTGCGAATAATATTTATGGTAAAAGTGTTTATTGATTTGTAATTAGCGTTTATTTATGTGTTGTATTTGAATTTCAATTTGTATATGTGATCAATATGATTTATAATGTGTACCTATGTATGCCTACCTCACAAAAATTCTACACTACCCAAAGGTTACACTAGTAGAGAATGTCCTGAGAATGCCCTAGGCATTAAGTCAGTCGATGTACAAAAGTACATAAAGTTATAAATAAAGAATCAAAATCTGTGAAATGCGGAATGAAGACTAACTTGATAGTTACCATTTTATCGAGTTTTTTAGATTCCTATAACTAAACCTATAATTTTTTAAATTGGATAATAATTACCTGTGACACGGAAGTGTTGAAAAGTCATATTATATTAATATTTTGCATGTTATTATGCGACTACTGTACTTGAAGTGTCGGGTTTGATTCTCGAGTCGTACATTAATATGGTCGGAAGTAAATATGATTGACAAATATTTGTTCCAGAGTTTGGGTTTTTAGGTTTATGTATATTTAAAGAAAATATATTTTAAATAATATGTATTTATATCTGTTGTCTAGTACCCATATTAAAAGAACTGCTTAGTTTGCGACTAGATGGCGTTGTGTGTCAAAAGTCAGGAATATTATTATTATTTTAATTAGTTAAAGACAGCATAATAGAAAATATTTACCTCCAGATTTTAAAAAGGTTCTAAAAATAGCGCAATTGCAAGTGACTAAATTTATTCAATCAACTGGTTGCTAAAAATTCGTTGTCGTTTAGACGTCACATAAATTTGTTTTTAGCTATTTAAATATACTAAAGTGTTTTCATCATCATCATCATCATCAGCCTATCGCAGTCCACTGCTGGACATAGGCCTCTCCAATTTCACGCCACTTAGTTTGATCTATGGCTTCTCGCATCCAGCTCCTGCCAGCCGTCTTGCGCAAATCATCGCTCCACCTGGCCTGTGAAGTGTTTTACCTGTAATTATTACTAATACAATTTAGTAACAATTTATTTATTAAGACAATACTCATAAAATCACTATTTATCTAGTTTTATGCTAAAATTTACCTTGGAATACACAGTTGAAAACATACAAGATATTAAGTGAAGACAAATATCCACTAATACAAAAGTATTATATTTACTTTTGCTTACATTCATGTAAAACAATAAATTTTGTGACTCATCATCAATTTTGTGACTACGTAACTAGTATTCTTCTCATAAGAATGAGATGATTTTGGATAATTTGTTGCATTTTATTAATATATATATATAAACAGTTAAGTTGCAGTAAGTTAAACCAGAATCGTGGATAAAATTGATAAATTAAAGCTCCAAGACGGTAATTCAGATTCCTCCGAATGTTATTTAAATCGAATTGAAGACAAAATTCGCGGGGACTTGAAATGAACTTTGTACAAATTCTAAATGGCACTCTGTGCTAATTGCTTTGTCAAATGTCGTTCTTGGAGTCGTTGACAGCACGCACAAACGGTCACGAATCCGTCCCAACTGTCATAACTTGCTTCATTTATTATCGGTAAGGTAAAGTTTTGAAACTCCTCAGAGAACGTCGTTGCCGGTGCCTTGTCGTCTGTTAGTCATTAAATCAATTTAAAGTAATAAATCATGGTTAACTTCAGCTCTTCGGATAAACTTTTCGACCATGAAAATTTGTTTGGTGTGGTTTTAAATTTGAAGAATGTTTAAGAACCTATCTTGTTAATGAGTGGTCCTTCAATTCAAATAACCAATTAAGTCAACAATCAGTTTTTTTTTCAATTGAGAGTTGGTTAGAGTTCCACCAATATCGCTTATTTATTTTCATTGAATCAAAGTTTTGAATCTCATTTTATGTTTTTGATTTTGGATCCAACAAAATGGAAAAATTTAAGTAACAATTTTTTTAGCACCATGTAATTTCAAAATTATATTTGAAAAGGCTTTGATTATATTTTACATTAAATAGACGTTACATGAGAACAATTTTGGAACAAATATGTTTCTTGAGGTGATAGTTCAACTTAAAAGATATGATGTTGATATAAAGCTGTTAATTGCAAACCTCGACAAGACAGCTCTATTCAAACATCTTATGGTCATTTTTAATCGCTACTGAATACTGTGACATTAATAAATTGTATAATTTGATTTATAATAATAATAAACAACTAGACAAATATTTCAATTGTCAAATTCTGTTCTCTAGCTAACCATCATCTATGTGTGATAAAATCAAATAAACTTATTTTACAAAAACATGTCACTTAAAAATTATAAGTATCACGCATCGAAATGAATAAAATATATAAAAGATTATAATCGATGTACCTTCAGATTAAGTTGTTTAAATAGTTGTTCACGTCACTTGTAATCGAAAACTTTCTTTTTTATCTGTCAAGTGTCAACTGTCAATAGAGAGGATGTCATTACATTGCAGAACCGGCAAAGCATTTATGCCTTTATTACCTAACTGGTTTTGAATGTTATTCTATTCAGTTAAATAAATGGTTCTTCACTTAGGTAGGCCTAAGTCAAGTTAAACTAGTCACACGCTAGGGCGTGTGACTAGTTTAATAACAAGAATAGTGCAAATGAATGTGACTTCACTACAAAAAGGCGGAAAATTTTAAGCATATCCTATACCTTTCTGCCTAGCCAGTACGGCATAGTAGACCAATACCTTCTTTCTAAGGAAAGGCTTTCCTAGCAGTGAACTACGTTGTACTTTGTTATTGATATTGTCTTTGTGTATTTGATTAATATTACTCTTTATATTATCAATTTCGTTTTACATAAGGGCAAACAAGCAGATAGGCTAATCAATGAGAACTAACTCCTTCACCCAAATCGGTCTAGCCGTTTCGGACGAGTTTGGTAACAAACACCGCGACACAAGAATTTTATATATTAGATATATATACATAATTACTCGGAGCGGTGTAAAGGAACGAATGTATGGAACAGCAACGCACTTGTGTCACCTCTGGTGTTGCGGGTGGACAAGGCCGGCGGTAATCGCTTACCATCAGGCGATACGTCTGCTCTTTTGCCTCCTATACCAATAAAAAAATAGCTGTGGCCACCATCCTCATTGCGAAAGGTGGACAAGGCAGCATAGAGTCCCACACCATGATGGTCTAAGTAGGGAGAAAAGCAGCATTGACCTACATTACCAGGCTGGTCAGATTTACTTATATAATTAAAACAATTTAATGAATTTAAAAAATAATATGATGTTGTTAAACAATTATTCTACTCCTACATACTCCATACAGAATTTTGTAAATTTGAAAATAACTCTATTTTTCTGTCTGCCTGAATGATCGGGTGTAAACTTTTGTTTAAAACTATTTTTTATGTTGTAATATTTCAATTCGATATGTAGTTATACGCCAATTTTATAATGATTATTAAAAATATCTCAATAGTCACTGTAAATATTCTCGGTACACTTTCGTCACTATTACAGTTTCGAATAGATCGATTATGCTCACCAAATCGATTACATTTTGAAATTTGTTCACGTAGCGCATGATATATTTCATTCATAATATTTTTTTTTCAATACAATAAGTACATATTTGGATTTCTTCACACATTCATCTAAATTGTTATATGTGGTAAGCTTGTTACCGCAGAATAGGCAATTTCATACGGGGACAATTTTAGTACCTTGATATATCTTGGTATATATGTATTATTGCTTTTAACTCACATATGTTGTTATTATTGTGACACGCTATATTTAAAATTCAGAATTTGTTGAAATCAATACCTATATAACTTTACTAACATTTGTCATTATTTATATATTATTTACTAGCTTTTTCCTTAAAAACACTTCTCCCACCCCCATATCTAGCATTTCTCATAAGAGATATTATATATTCACTATTCTTGGACAATTTTCTTGTCAAAGTCAAAGAAGAATCTCATAAGCAGCGTATAAAAATCAAGAAAATGACACTATAAACATACTTCTAATGTAATACCTATTTGATAATATATTTTACTTGTTCTTGTTTATAGCACAGGCGCTGCCAAGTTTGAGATGAGACTATTGTAAGTAAACTGACATAAGTCTATAAACATTCCTTAAAATGTAAATAATATCCTGCAATTCCTGTAATCCAAGTACCATTACAATAAGCAAGCTAAATTCAACCAAGATTTTAAGAAGTATCTACTCGTATCAGACTCAACTATTCACAGCAAATAACAACTATAAATATATATCTTAGTCATGGATGACATCCAACTAATCTATATACCGATATCTCTCGCAAAGACTCACGACATCGCCGAAGTGCATCGATCTTAATCCCAACTGATGCCTACTCCAGTCACCCAGTACTTAATCAGAGCGCCTTACTAGTGCACGTATCCTCGCCTTGCAAGACAATAGTCACAAGAACACTTCATTTAAATTTATTACCAGCCTTATTGTAGCCATCAGTTTCAAATAAAGCTCCCGTCACAGTAATGGTGTTTTGATGTGAATATAACTGGTACAAATTATATTATTTATAGGTGCAAGATTTATAATAGATAGACCAGAAATATCTGACAGCTGACTTTAAGACCGTACTTACTTTAAGGTAAAGACATAAAAGTATAATGTAAAACTAAATTAGTATTTGACCAAGTTTGAATATGCAATTGTAAAATTACAAAAAATATGTTTAAGTAATCGTCAAAAAACCAATTATTTTTTTAGTATGTACACTTATACGCCTAATGTTTGCAGCAAATTTCCATTTCCCTTTATTTTGTTACTTTAGAATAATAAAGTTTCATCTTTTTACAGCAGTTTTGAACCAGTATCATTTCAATGGTGATTCTAACATTAACTAGTATGCGAACACGATACCCAGAGCAGCTCCAGAACCCGCTAATTAAACCCCAAGTCCTCGACAGATACTCTCACGCTCCAACTGTGCATTAAAACTCAATTAGCATTAAAAATAAGTCACGCTGTCTCACATGCTATAACGAATCGATTTACTTAAAAATTTGCCCCATAACTATCACTACCGTTGCCTTAACCTTAATAAGTGGTTCGTATACAACGCATTGTATAGGGTGTTAGATTGACAGCGATACCTTACCGATTTACACTGTACCGCGTACGCGCGCATATTTGGTTTTACTTTTAGGTGAGCGTGCGCGAGCGCAGCCACGCACTACTCTTCCGTTAAAGCCGCTCAGTGCAACAACGACACTGGCCGAGAACGAACTTAGAACCTCGAATTGTACGCCGCGTCGAGACCGCCACTAACCACGATTGTGATCTGTGAACTTACGGACTTTCTTGTGCCAATTATATCTGTGATTGTGTTTGTTTGGCATATACACGGTAAGTTACATTTTTTACGGGCACTCTAAGTGTAGATTAACTTTCTTAACATAAAATAGCCGTTGCGCTCTCTCCGTTGATAGAAGAAGAAAGCCATGAATAATCGAGCCGGTTGTTGATAAATAAATATAATGTTAAGTAGCGTAAAATGCTATGATACAAAATATGATTTTTAGTAATCTTTTTTTCGATTAATGAATCTTGTAATAGTCATTACGAGACCACTTATTTTGACAAAACGATTACTCTTTAACAAAAAGGAATTGTATTATTGATATAAAATGTGTTCATTCCATAGTCTATAAAATGTATGTGTAAAAAATGAATAAAATTAAAATAATGTTATATCTCAATATATGCTTTTGCTTTCTATAACTTTCGGGAACATGCTTCAAAAGCTCAGATAGTTGTGATCTTTTAAAAAATTCTGACGTGTTTGGAAAACTAAATGTACCTCTTTAAAACAAAAAAAAATATCAAACACAAATTACACTAGTGAAGATAAAGTAAAATAATTTTTAATATTATCACTAGAAACGTTATATGCATATAGGAATAATATAGAAATATTAACCATCATTATATTCACAAATTTACGTAAAATATTTCGTTGTTTTGTTTTAAAATAGATATATATTGTTAACATAGTTTTGTTTAAACAATAAAAATAAAATTTCATGAAATTCCTAGATATCGAAACCTCGTTAGTTGGTTCAAATTAGCACGCCTGTAACAATTGTTTTTTTCTCATTTCATAATAGCGATACGGTTCGGACTAAATGTGTAACATTATTGAGCCATAACCGACTAAATTATTTTAGCAATTCAAGTGAAAACCGCATTTTTACAGTGATTTTTTTAAAAAATATTGTTTTAGGTATTTAAATGTCTTATTTTAAACTTTTTAGGTACAAGATAGCAATCTAAAAATGTATATCTATTGTTCTTCATCCTGTTTATTTATGTGAAGTACCTTAAATGAAAACAAATACATTCTGTTATATTTACATGGACATTATAATTCATAAATATAAATGAATGTTGCATAAATATACCTCGTAGCTGTATAATTTGAACAGTTTTTGAATGAACGGTGTTTAATAAAATAAGATTTCACAAGACAATTTAAATAATTACAGCAGCTATTTATAAAAAAAGAAAGTCAGTATACCTTTTTTAAAAGTAATAATTTGTATTGTTTTTATTGTTTTAGTAGAATAATAAATAATTTAAGATAGAATATTAATTTTATTGAATAAAAAGTTTGGAAGTGTGTCTTGTTTTCACTTGTTCTCAATATCTCACGTTTCGTTCTCGATACTCGAGTTAATGCGATCATCGCGACCTACAAAACATAGAAAAGAAACACTCTCGCTGTCGCAGAGCTAGAGGACCACTTTATGTAATATAATATAATTCATCAATCGTAAATAGTCACCATAATTTTCTTGAATTTGCTTTTAAATAAGCAAATTCGAGAAAAATTTATTTCATACACTATATGTGTGTTTAGAACATAATGCAAATAGAAAATAAATTTATCATTTCTTAAAGTCAAATGTTTTGTAGCAATAATCAATATCGACTACACTCTATATTTAATGCTACTTAAGATTTTTAAACATATATAACAATAGGTATGTTTCTATATAGGTAATTTTAGTTGAATAGAAGACAGTGCGCATAAACAATTTAGTGATTGGCTTGCGTGGGAAGGCAATTTGCACTTAACCTCAACAAATCATTTTTTTGTGTAAGTTATTATTTCCAAATTTAATTACTGGGCCTTAGCAATTATTTGAATAAGAATTGATGCGTGAAAACTACAAAGATATAAATGAATTGTATAGTTTAGGTTATTTTTTTTCTTCCTTTTCCATCTAGTATTATCTCCACCACACTTTGAGAATTTTTTTAATATTCCAGTATAACACAGATATTTTGCTTTTTAAAGACCATACTTATTTAAAATAGCTAACTACATATTTAATATTAGTGAGTGATTAAATAAAAAAGTGTAAAATAAAATATAAAAGTCTAATATTAAAATATAAAAAAAATAATTCTCATAAATCTAGCTCATAACTTATGCCCTATAAACTAAATGCACTCATGTTATAAATTCAAAATTAGCTATGTCTATCGGTCCGTCCGCTTTTACAGCTAAAATGTAGAACTAATGTAAGGAGAAAGGTCATAGGCTATTCTTTACCGCGACAGCTGACATACACTCGGACGGAGCCGCATGCAAAAGCTAGTATATTATATTTTTAGACAGCTTACGTTCTGAATACATCATCCACATAGTATAACAGTGCATGTTCTAAACTATAAACAAGCTAAATGGTTTACATGACAGCAATTAAGTAAAAACTAGTATTTTATACCCAAAACGGTATTGCAAATTGTTTAATTACGACTCTATGAATATTTCATACACGAGTTAGTACAAAGGCCATTGACGAAGGTAAAATTCTACATTTAAGTAACTTTAATAGTAGTACTATTCACGTTTCCAAACTTGCTCTTGTACTGTTTTGCAATTATGACACAATAGCATTAATTTATTAATCGAGTGAACTAATTATAGGAACCTTGGATATTTTACTCGACCTACACTAAAATAGGGTAGGTAACGTAGTTTTTCACAATGGGTTAAATGTAGTGTGTAATTATACTACATAAGTACTTATTGAAACAAGTGATTTCTATGGTATGTGCTAATTCCTTCGTGGTATATGAGACGTAAAATATAATGCACGTTTCTTCGCGCATGTTTATAATTTTAAACAGGGTTGATAGTTGTAGTTATCGGCCATTGACCTTCTTATTAATTGGTAATTTAAGTATTTTGAATTTACTTAATATAACAATGAAGGATGAACATTTATGCTACGATCTCATTTTGTTTTGGTTTACAGAAACGATAGAAGTTTTCTTCAATTATTTCCCAAGTTGTTTTTTGTTTTATAAAACTTTGAGTATCTTTAAAAGTTCACATTTTTTTATTTTGAATTTAAACTAAAAAAATGCGTTGCATATTATCACCAGCATATCACACTAATTGTAACTTCTTTTACTTTTTATCAAATTAATATTCAGATTTTCGACATCTAAAATCTCCCTTATAAAAAATGGCGTTTGATAAAAAAACAATAATAAATAAAGGTATAAGAATGAAAAAGATTTTGCCGCCATTGCTTATACGTGTATAGTTTGGTATTAAATCTAACACAGATATGCTCTCACTAACTTAAGTTGAAATTCATTGGAGACATTTCAATATTAAAGTTATTAACCATATAGCTAAGTAAATAGCATTTGTCAAACTTTGTAACTTAGTAACCAATCCGAAGTTGAAATAATAATTTAGAGTTAGCATATTACTCTGAAACTGAACTGGTTTATATAGTTGGGAATAATTGGGGAATACTCACAACTATATCAACCATTTCTCGTAAACAAACTTACTAAATAACTAAATTAAAGATACTCGCTACTCGTAAACTTTCTATGATTTAGTTAGATATAGACATTACGTGACCCTCGTGCGTAAAATATTTGAAACATATGGCTAAATTTATACGTATTACTGCTATATACTCTGCTACACTTCGCTATAACTAATTTTTGTGGAATTAATGTGTAAATGAGGCCGACTCAAACATTGCATATTTATTTATTCAATTTCTACGTAAACAAGTTACAGGTATGAAGTTATCGATGGTTTCCGCACTAGGCTCGAGGCTTGTGTCGCGGCGAACAAGAACAGATTTTACATTATTCATTAGTGCTAATTCTTCGGTTCTAAAATCTCTCGTAACAACGACGAATATAAATAAATAAGTTTAACAATATAATATCAACCTTTGAACTCTATCAATCCAAACTAAAATTTTAAACAATTCCAAGTAATTTTCTATCTTAAAACAGGATAGAAGTGACATATATTATATTATATTATTATTATTATACCCAGCAGGGTTTAAATATCAAAGATGTCATACATTTGTTAAAAAGAAAATATATTTTAAAAAAAAAAATATTTTTTTATTAAATCTTGTGAAAGCAAATAAAGAATATAAAAATTGATAGAATTAATATTGGAAATGTTTGGTAATGAATATTTGTAAATTTCGTCCGACAATCTGTTTCAGATTTCTGTATATATCTCATATATTTTTCATATCACAACATATAATATGCCTATCTAATGAACTGTAAAACGATAGGAAACGTAGAATGACATCGTTAGAATGATGTAAGAATATGATAATCTGGGCAATCCTGTAATACGCAGATAATAATAATACGTCAATATTTTAATTCAATTCGATCTGCGTTTTATAAACGTATAAAATACTTTCTCTTAATAAATTAGAAGTGTAACGTTTTATCCGACGTAGAGGAGGTCGTTCTCAATTCGACTAAGTAGCGATATGTAAACAGATTTCAATGTTATTATAAAATTGAATTGTTAGCATAAATACGTTAAAATTTGAGGAGGTAAATAAATCAATGAAATATTGCAGCCTTTTACAATTTTTCACTAACCTTATTTCTATTTTTTTGTGTAAATTAGTAATAATAATAAATATCCGCATATCGGACACACAACGCCAAATTGTAAAGTGTATGCCATCTAAATGGAAATAGTACGTTCTTTGTCTTGTGTTTTTGGTTTAATATTTATTTTAGAAATTTTGCTACTTTTGCATCCTACATATATTTTAAACGCGAAAGTTTATATGGATGGATGTTTGTTACTCTTTTACGTAAAAACTACTCAACGGATTTGGATGAAACTTTGCAGTAATATAGCTGATACATCATAATAACTCATAGGTTACTATTTGCCGCGATAACCGACATATACGCGGCCGGAGCCGCGGGCATAAACTAGTATTTTTATGAGAAGAAAAGCATTTACTTAGAGGCCGATGCATTCGCAAGCCAATTACTAATATGTATTTGTGCCTAATATCTTTTCACAAACATGATATTATTCAAGCGTTCTTAATTATTCGGGTGATAATAATGCGTTACATTTGTTTTGATGGAAAACAGTTTTTAACAATGTTTGTTACCAACTTAAAGTTATACAAAGTTCGACCATTCAATTATTTCCACACAATCAAAGGCATGGTCCAATTGAGCTACCCCGAGTTGACCTCGTTAAAAAATTTCTCATTCACACAAGTAGGCAAAAATATGCATACGTAAAACTATGGCCCCACTTCGTTTAAGATTACGCAATTACGTTTACGATACCATAAACCAAGTGCAGTCACGCACCAGAGCCATCAATAACATGACAGCTTCGTCAACAATTATTATATCTATTACATGAAGTCATGGCAGCATTACATAAGCTAAAATAAATGTGTCCTTAACAGCCTTCACTACGCCATACACCTACACCATCAAGCTTATTCTTTAGGTATCTTCCATATTCGCTTAATGTCGAATATAGCAGCTGAACCACAAGGTGTTACCTACATTTGTTTTACCGACTTTATTGACATTCAAAGAAATTAACACTTTCTACACTTTCTTAATACAGAGTGGACATACAGAAGATACTAATAAATGGGATCAAAGTACTTTTCTACAACCTTTTTTAGAAAAGTAGGTAATTGAATGCAGATGTGAAAGATAAGAAAGATAGAAATAGTGCAAGAGAAAGCTTTCTGGAACGTCAAAATTAATACAAAAGAACAATAATAATAATGTAGCAAGAAGGAGGTATAAGAGTGAGCACATTAAATTCTTTCGTCAATATTTACGAACTCGTTAATGACAATAACAAGACGTAAGTATGAGTTCACGCACGTAATTGAATAATTTAATCCATATCTGCGAGAAGCCATAGATCGAACTAAGTGGCGTGACATTGGAGAGGCCTATGTCCAGCACTGGACTGCGATAGGCTGATGATGATGATGAATCCATATTTAACAAACCTCGAATCAACATTTTGTGTAAATTAAAAATGTAAAATGTAATGTTTTCCATAATATGGCCGCTCATAGCGTAGTTGCACTTGGTAATTAGAAACAATCGCCAGGGTAAGCAACGACGGCGCGGTCGGTATCTGGATGGATAACCGCGGGTGGCATGTTACCATGAGCGTCTCCGTGATTCGGAGGTCACGTTAAGCAATCGGTCCCAGGATTTGATTTGATTATCACAGGATAACAGTCTTTACGACTGTTATCCTGTGATAATAACCGGGACCGATTGGGCTTAATTGGAGGCCTTTGGGCGGCTTAAAAACATCCAATGGTAAGATTTACGTAGCCACAAAGTAGTCTTACCAGTCCCTAACCCGCACTTGGCCAGCGTGGGGACGTATGGCCTTAACCCTCTCCTGAGACCTAACTGAGGCTAACCCAGCAGTGGGACATTATGGGTTGTTGATGTTTTCCATAAATCGTGATGGGGTTAGTAGTTATTAAGATATAAAGGGGGAAGGTGTAGTATCTAGCTAGAGATAGAATATTTTATATTATGTTATTATTTTGTAATTCGATTGCAACCGCAGGCACGTCTCTGTATTAAATATTGTCCTTAGAAAAAAAATGTGTTAATTTTTTTAGACATACTACATACGTAGTTAATACCAGGTTTTCTTAATAGTTATCTTCACAAGGTACCAATCAAGTAGATGTAACTTGTATATAACAACACGTGTCTTTATCATCACTATTAAGTTGCTCTCAGATACCGATATCCTAACAAAAGTTCTCCAAACAAGCGAAGATTCGCAGTCGGTTTGTGAAAGTATCACTACAATAAAATATTCCAGGCACGCGACGATATGAGACCGGTAGAGCACCGACACGTAGCGGTATACTGACGCAACTAATTATACATAACGCCTCAATAGACGAATCGACCTACGCGATCTACAAAACGAAGCGAAAGTCAGACATAATATTTAAAACACGCGATCACTGATCATATGGGCTTTGAGAGGTGAAATTTAACCAACAATGGGGAGTTTCTTGAATATATTGACTACAACACTGCGATGTCTCGAAAAATGTACTGTGTGTAGTTTGGTAAATTAAAGTAAATGGTTTTAAGTAATTAGGCAATTTCCTTACATAATCGTGAATATGAATAAGGATAAAATAACTCAATAAACTTTAAGCGCTGCTAAAGGTTTCACAAGATCAATTTAAATAGTATTGACCAGCACTATCTAGGCTTAAATTAAGCATACCTTGTATTATATGCCTGATATAGTACCTATCTATTCTGGAACTTAGCTTACATATATTTTCACAATACTTACAAATCGTACATAACACAAACAAAACGGCGGTCTTTATTCAAAAAGACGATTAGTATAAAACTTTATTTCTATTTCATAAATGTGTGTTTTATAATAAATTGGCTGTAATTGATTTTTTCAACTAGAAATAAATGACAGCTTCAAAAATCTACTTTGCGACTCAAACTATTACTTAATTAGTAAATTGACGTTCAAACAGGTCCATAAAATCCTTCATTTATTGCAATTCACGTTAATTTTTAGAAGCAATTGCAGTTAAAGACAGGTGAAATTTTTTTATGGAATAGGGGGCAAACGAGCTGACGTATCGCCTAATAACCAAATCGATGTGAAACAGTGCAGGCACTGTTTCACATCGATTTGGTTATTTTGAATAAGGGCGTTTTAATAAGTAATAAGTAAATTGTACCGAAGGCTGCCTTCGTATCGCTGATGTTATTTTAATATAATCGTTCAAGGCACCGATTGCGCTTGTGATGGTGACAAATCGTACAAGTGTTATTTGCCTATTACTATACAAATGTATAAAATCAGTGCTATTATGGTTTAAAACGTATTAAGTTTCTAGATTTTTCTACATTAAAAAGATGTAAAAGCATTTTTTTAAATGAAAAAATAAGATACCGATCTAGTGAAGGTCTTTACTAACATCAAAATAAAAAGAAATTGAAAGAATTGGGAGTCGAGCCTTCAATAGAAGGAAGCCATTTAAAAAAATACGTAAATGTACAAAGTCAATATTTTTAAATATTAAAAAGGTATTCTTTCGAATGTTTATTTAATCTAAAAAAAACAATAATACTCATTCAAATGCATAGCCCGTCCATAGAGTTTCTTCGACTCGTTATCTTCAAGTTAAGACAAAGGACAAATAAAGAGTGTAGAAGTCACTCCGTACTTTTAGCGCTGACATAAATTGTATAATGTCCTCGTGGTTCGAAGTACTCCGCGAGAGAAGTCAATGCACCTACATGGAGTTCAGTGCTCCTCCTGAGATATTCCAGCCGCGTGCTGAATGTTAAAACTTATATATAGCGTTATGTATGTGGCAGTTGAGGTTTTACTGAACAACTTTTGAATTTACTGCTAAAATATATTTGGGAAATTTAAGTTCTAAAGATGCATCGGGTCAGAAGCAAGCACACGAACCATATATTTTCTCGTGTTCAACTCGTCGAAATGGAAAATGTTTGTCACAAATGTTTTTTACTTGTCCCGATGCAAGCAACTTATTGCTGAAAGAAGTTTTGTAAAAAAATTGTTAGATATGTATATAATAACAAATGTCAAAGTTATAAGTTTTAAAACAAGTTTAAGATAATAATAAAATGGTACTGCGAGATAAATTTCAGTCTACGGTGTTTTTGTTTTAAATTATTTGTTATTTATGTCTCATCATAATATAACAATTGCCAAAACTTCATTTATAGCTTATAAGTAGATCCCTCACAGCTTGAAAAAACTTAGTAACACAAAGGTATAGAGAAGGTAAGAGGTATAGAGGGTCCACTGGAGTAGTTTTAATATTTTCACTTTTCATTTTATAGTATGAATTTACCAGATGGTCTAATTTAAATATTCTTATTGCCTAATGAATCTGAAAGTGTAAATAATGGAATAAATACACTTTTATAAAACTGGTATTGGTGGGCAAATGTAATGGAATGTTTTAATTCCATTCTTACGAAGTAGCAGACATCCGTAAAACTTAAAAGTTTGCCCACGTTTCAAGAACAGAAGCATTGCATAACTATGACTTAATATTCTCACATTAGAAACATGTTTTTGTCTATATCTCAAGAAAAGAGCGTACTCCTTCTTAAAAGGCTGGCAACGCACTTGACACGCGTCTGGTGCTGCGGATGTCCATGAGCGGCGGTTTTTACTTACCATCAGGCTATACGTCTGCTCGTTTGCCTCCTATAACATAATAAAAACTCTAAATAGTTAAAAACTTACCGTGTTAGTCAGAAATCGACTCATATACTAACTTTTTTTTGTGTTTATCTGACTAATTTATAATAAAGGTAACGCTATATATTGGCATTACGTCATAACAAATAACATCATCGAACAAAAAATTTGTTATACTATTAGTTTTTGTTAAACATAATTAAAAATAGCTTTTGAGCGATGGAAACGTTAATTATTCTTGTCTATAAAACATTAGTGAAGCATTGTATGTAGGTACAAACCATTTAGTGAAACTTATAACTAAATTTCAAAGGTTTGGAAATAATGTAATGTAGAATAATTATTGTTTTTAAAATTTATTGAGAAATGCGTTGTCTATATGCGACAAAGATATAATTACGTGTATTGTAAATATTTAAAAAGATTACGCAAAAAAAACTGCAAGTAAATAAAAAATGAGAGACAGTGTTATTGAAAACGGTTAAAAATTTGTTTGCAATTTTATCAACAACAAAAAACGGTTTAAGCAACTGAACAAAAAGCTGTTCCAATGTCAAAGACATTGCTGTAGCACCTTTCTATATTATCTGTACAAATAGCCGCAATCAGTATCCCGTTTCACCAAAAGTCAATAAATGACTGAATCGAACAGAATGAAATCTTACTTATTGTACGAACCGACAATAATAGAAAAGGTAATTAATAAATACATATAAGTCGCAAGGTTGTTTTCGCTTATATAAAGAAGTAGCAAGGTCCTAGCTCGGTCAAGTCGACGGATGCATTCCTATAATGCTCTTGACATTCTACCTTGACTAAATAACTACATAATATAGACTAGAAAAAGGACTATGTTAACATTAAACTACAGACTATGGCAGTCATTACTTGTTTTTCTTAGAACCTAGTGTAATATACCAAGTTTAGTATATTTACCGAGAGTTCAAACAGTAAGCTTTTTTGTACTCTTTGAAAAAACTGTAGAATTAACTCCCACGTACAAAAAGTGGGGTTCTTTAATATTCAAATGTCTCAGAACTTTTTCGTGAAGAACTATAAAGATCTATCCGACGATTATCGGATTTGTCGTTATAGATCTAAAAGTAAAATGTCTTTTCATTTATATAACGTGGGAGAGCTACGCTTCGGCATGGATTGATATCACGGCCTCACAGAAAACCGGTGTGAAACAGCACTAGCGCTAAGTTTCACCGAATGAGTGAGGATACTGGAGGCCCATACCTCCCCCTCCTGCTCCCCATCCCCAAAAAGCTGGCAACGCACTTGTAACGCCTCTGGTGTTGGGTTTATTCAAGGACGGCGGTAATCATTTACCATCAGGCGTTAGGCCTGCTTGTTTACCGCTATTACATAGACATGTTGATGATTTTAATTTAAACATTATTTACTTTGTAATTTTATGCATTAATTTTAGAAAAAACATTCTAAGTTATAAGTTTTCACTTCTATCGGCAGTCCTTATGACTGCTTATTTTATATTCTTAATCCGTTACAATATAGACAGTGGACTTTTAAATAATGGTTTTCAAAAAATTTATGATAAATAAGGAAAAGTAAATAACAACCTTATAAATATACGTAAGTATTACAATTGTATGCGACAAAGTACAAATACATTTTAGTTTAAATATATAAAGTAAAAACGGTACAATCAACACGTTGAAACAAACTAACTTTACAATAGCATCAAACGTGCTCCGGAGTTAACTAAACTCACCTCTGACATAACATTTATTAAGCCTATAAAACATATTGTCTGCGAACGTCCTTTGAAAACATACAGTTTAAGTGTACTTTGATTTAAGTTCTAAACAATTTAAGAAGAAACTGATGGCGTGATAATGAACCAAACAACTAATATTCGTTTGCTAATCGTAAATTAGTATTAAATAAAAGTCTTCGATAGTTTTATAAATCGATAAAGTTCGACCAATAAAATAAGAAAATTAGAGCTTGGTAATAAAGCATGTTCGAACAAATCCTTAGGTCGTCTAGAAGTCAAACAATTACTTTCACGATTTATAGGGGTTAAAGTTAGAATCACTTTCTTAGAAGATTTATGAACTCAATATCTCTATAGAAATTCTCTATTGCTATTAGTCTAATAGAAAGTTTATCTTTCAACAACTATGCTTATATGTTACATACTAAGTTTATTTGTGAAGTTCGCAGAGCAACGTCTCTCCTGTTCGCGTTCTTCCACACTACATTGCACTGTACAAATAAAAGTTCATTGTTACTCTTTGGATATTATTTCAGTAGCTGCAAAAAAACGGGTCGACTTTTTTAATAAAACAAGTATATTATTTCCAACATCTTTACTTTCACATCTTACATTGTGTATTATTCGTAATAAATTCCTAGAAAGTTTTAAGCACATAACTGTCAATAGTCCCGTTACCAGAGACTAATAAACTCTGGTAGGAAGAACAATAATTGAAAAAAACAATCCTTCGCCTATGCAACGAAAAAAATCGATAGATTTAAATAATACACGCCAAAACAGTTATATTTTTTAAACATTTTTCAAGTGAATATGATTACTCATACGTACTTATATGTTTAATCGTGAAGTAGCAATAAAAATCAGTGTATACGCAGTTCTGAATGACACAGTTTTATTTACAAACACCGTTGAGTGCACTTATAAACGTTATTGCTGCAAAGCTGTTCTTGGATCCGTTAAGCATACAGATGTTCATATTTTGTATTTGTTAGACATTAACTATAACTATGTTATTAATTCAGCCATTTTCTTAGATGAACTAGAGATTTTTCATCATTTGTCTTTGGTAAGATTATTTCCATATCATTGGAAAATGATAAAACCTATAGTTTATAACATTAAATATACTTTTTTTAAAGTTAACAATTGTTTCTCTACAAAAGAAATTTTTGGCTGATAACGCAATGGCGTGTAACTCAAAATTGCAATATTTCGTAATGTTTTTATTCTTTAGACAAAATATTCAATTAAAAATAACGTGGGATATTAGATGTATACAAATGTCATCATGTCAACAAATTAGTGTTCTTTTCAAATAATGTGTGTCAAGTTTAATGTAATTGTAGTAATAACAGCAGAAAGAAAAACAATAGATGGCACTTCTACTAACTTGTGCAGTAGACTTTCAATTATCGCCTTCAAATCCTTAAAACTTCTAAAAGAACAAGGCTCACTTTCACCTCTGTCTTAGATAGCTATCTGCCATATAACATTATTTAACAGATAAAAGTAACTGTGCAATATATGTAAATTTGACATATATGTCTCCATCCAAGATTTGTCAAACTGTATTGACTGTACGGTTGGCCTAGTGTTTAAGCGGTCATGGAGATGCAAATCCCCCATGGGACAACGCTTTGTGTCATACACAAATTGTTGTTCTGAGTCTGGGTATTTTTTATATCCGTTTCTTGTATGTTTGTAAAGTCCCCCGCGACACAACATATAATCCTAATGCGGAAATCGTCCTTTTTAACTGGTTATTTTTCAGAGAAGTTGACATAAGTCTTCCAGGGGTTTTATTGTTATATAGAGAAAATTCACTAAGGGGTGAAATTGGTCCTAAATATTGATCGGTTTAGCGCAATAATTATTTTTAAACTTATAACGTGGATACTTTAACAAATTGCTTTAAAATACTGCGACGTAGAGTTACTGCAACGAACTCATGTGACGGGGCCAATGTCCATATTAAACAGTCGGCAAACTTTATCCTCATGAGATACAAAAGTGTTACTATAAACTAATGAAATATGTGTTCTGCAAAACTGGATTTACGTACTTTTAGTAGAAGCGATATTTGACTTGAAGATATCATTTATTTGAAAACACTTTCAAAAGTTTATAGGCGTTGGAATTATGAAAGTCCAGTTGATGGACTTCTAATCACCGTTCTTGATGATGATGATGAATAATATAGGCGTTACGTAATCAAAAATTTTCTATATAGAAATATCCATCAATGTCGAAAAACCAAGATCTTTTTACAAGCTTTAACTTAATTTTTGTTTGTCAGTAAGCAAATCTTGCAAGTTAAGTTTTATCCATTTCCCGATTTCTGACTAAGCTGAAATTTGAAACATACCTTTAGTTCTGATGACAATTTTATTATATTCAATCGGTATTATCATTAATCCAAAGTAGCGGCGCACATGTTTCTGAACAACCCACCAGATGTAAGTATCAAATGAATGGGTATAAGTTATTGTTTTTATTTAGAAGTAATAAAAGCTTGTATTAAAAAAACTTTTAAATTAATCACTTTTTTGTACTATAGTAAATATTAACATATGGCCTTAACCCTCTCCTGAGAGGAGACCCGAGTCCAGCAGTGGGACATTATAGGTTGTTGATAAAATAATGATGAGGTCCTCTTGGCCAGCACTAACTTCATTTCATTTCAATCACCTTCTTGGCAATCATATTCATAATCAGGTAAAAATATTTATGACAACAGAAGTACTTATTATTTCCAATAGGAAATATCAAAATATGCTAAAAAAGTTGTTGCATTCATAACTTACATATTAATTAGGTACTTATATACCAAAACGCATGTAAACAAACGTTAAAAAGGGTTTTAGACCACTAATTTAAAAAAATAAAGAAAGAAAACGAAGGAATGGACTAAAAAAAACAATAAGTTTTAAGTGCACAGGTTACCAGGATAAGATTAATTTAATCAATGACGTAATTCTAAGGCAATCTTTTATAAGCTGTTTCAAATCGAAAGGTGAACTCGATCGTGTTGCAGGTACTAAATAAACCACCAGGGCTGAGTGCATTCACACGAACCTTTTAAAATACCTGCCTCTCTTAAACGAGGTTTATTTTCTTCAAACTAAATTGGAATGCCTAAACTGGATCTTTTTGTGGGCTTAAAACTGTTGGGTTTTGTAATTTTATAAATAAGGATACCCGTTTGGTTAGAATAAACCGTTTTTTAATATTGTCATATTTGAACTGACTGTAAGTAAGAACTGTAAAGAATTTATTATCAAGTCTCCAGTGAGTCATAAGCGACTTTACAACGAAAACTGACAGATAGTTAAGGTCAATAAGCTTGAGCTAATATACGTAAAATTAAATTTATATTTTAATCCGTACTAATATTATACATGCGAAAGTAGCTCTGTCTGTCTGTCAATCAGTGAAATTTGTACAGTCAAATCAGCCAATAACATTTTAAATAGAAGAGGATACTTCAATACTTTCCTAACGAATGCTTTCAAAACGATTTCTAAATATATGAACCGTAATTACATTGCAATCGCATCGCTTCATTAATTTCAAAGTTACAGAATAAATTTATGCGAATCTAGAGCATTTAACTCAACACAATTACCTGTTTCAACAGATCGTTATTTAATTTGATGATACCGATGGGTACTAAACAAAAAAGACCTGTATGAATTACGTGACAGCTCTTTTTCGTTGCTACAGTTACAATAAATAATTCGTAATTTGTCATTCAGACAATGAAAATCGATTCGTTGTACTATTCACAGTCGAAGGCATCTTTTCGTCATCTTGAACAAGTCAAACAGAATTACGAGTATCCACTATTATGATAGTGTAGTGAGAAGCACAAAATCAGAGTCACTTGCAAAGGGAGAGGTATATGTTCAGCAGTAAACTGCAATACACTGATGATTATGATGAAATAAAATTCACCGGTAATGTGCTGGTATTTTCTACGAATATTCCTTTTATTTCCCTCTATTATTAAATATAGAATTTATATAAATATGAGTGTACTATTTCAACTAGTAGTAAAATACATTATATTTAAAAAAATGCTAGGGACCTTCAAAATAATTAATTAACATAAAAACATACATAAATTCAAGGAAACTACCTATCTAATTAATAACATTCTCCTTTTTTTTGAAGGAAATAAATAAAAAAAATTTTTTATTATATTCATGAGTAACAGTTGATTTTTTTTTTTCAATTTCAATGTTAATTTTTACTATTATTTCAAAAAATAATACTCCTTTTACCTTTATATATATCTCCGCAACATAATAATAACTGGAAATATAAATATAGTCACATAATAACTGAATTTATTAACCATGTGTTAACTGACACGATCAGTATAATACATACATATAAACATGATTTTGATATAATTTTAATATTTATACTTGTGTGCTAAATATATTAGTTTTATCATATTACCTGTATTTAAATCATTTATAAAAGTATATTAATAATAATGAAACCCACTAAAATATTAATAAAGTTTTCATTTATACTCTATAAATAAAATCCACGGCGGTACTCACTTTTGCTTCTTAAGCGTCCACATGGAATACTTTTGCTAATAGCTAAATGCTGCTACTCTTACTTTTAGCTGAATTAAGACGACTAAATTTATAAATCAATTCATATTTTTGTCAACGACTCCCACATTACATATTTTTGTGTCACAGGGTCTCTAAAACATGCGTACAGCGGACACAAGGAACATCCAGTGTACATATTTATAAACTTATTCTAACAAACCAACCATCTTCAGATATTAAGACACTATACATACTATGATATTGTGGTAACATTATATTGATATAAAAGTTAGTTTTCCCATTATGAGCATTTTACATGCTTACTTTAAGTAAGCACCATATCTTATAAATGAATATGGGGAGGGATTTTGACAACTGAGGAGCAAAACGTTTTTATACATTAAGATCTAGAACCTGATTTATTCAATGAGCTCACAATCTCTGTGATGATAACCCCACGACTGTTCATTTTAGTGTAAGTCTTATTTTGTCAGAGCACTGCTTTTTTAAATTTTATTACTCATTAAAAACTTAATGAGGGAGCTGTACTAGAAGATTAAAAAATTAAAAAATATTTCAAATAAAATCATTAAGGTACCATTTTTCCTAGAACCGCTTATGCCGACAGAAAGGAAAACAGCATCGTTGCTCTCTATTGTTTAAACCACTCCAAAAGGTTTCCTTTATAGAGTAAATAATAAAACTTCGTTTAATTTATCTGTTATAACTTCATCTAATTTAGAATCAGACGACCGTGTGTGACGAGAGTCAAATTTTTTAAAATTCTGTTTTACGTTTTGTCGAATATAGTACTATATTGGTTTCCATCCATTAAGCTACCAATAGTTCAAATAGAATGGTCTAATAGCACCCTAGAATGCAGTTGAACATTTCAACTTGAAACACTTTTTACTGCCTCTGTGGCGTAGTGGTAGCGAATGCGACTGCTATGCAAGAGGTCTCGGGTTCGATTCCTGAGTCGGACCAAATGTTTGTATGATCTGCAAATGTTTGTTTCGGAGTTTGGGTGTTTTCTATGTATAATATGTATGTATTTACAAAAAAAAAAGTATATAAGTATTAATATCAGTTGTCTAGTACCCATAGTACAAGCTCTGCTTAGTTTGGGACTAGATGGCGTTGTGTGTTAAAATGTCTGAACATATTTATTTATTTATTTATTTATTTCTTTTATACGTTCTAAATAAAGAAAAGGAACTGATGCTGCAGTATAACACTGAAGTTACGCGAAACCATCTCGATATATGTAGGTTCCAAAGTGATTATACACCAATATTTTATCAAGCTCACATCCGACTTCCAAATATTAATAATGCGCTCACAGTATTATATATTATCATGAATAGTTTTTTAAAACTTAACATTTTGAATAAAAGCCGCATCACCAACAAAAGGTATTCATATAAGTGAGAAGTGTTACATGGATTTGACAAACGCAAACTTCCGTGAGCTAGTTAGTAGACAATTGTTTTGTCTCTATTTTCTCAATTGTGTTTAATGAGTGACCTTTCCAAACTATTTTTGCGTTCACAACCTCAATTACATGCAAAATAAAAACTAACACTTAAAGCAAAAGTGTTTTATAATGTCTGTTACATTTTTTTAGAAGTTCTCTTGCAAATATTATTGTTACAGTTGCAACAAAAGAAAATTTAGTTGGTCACCTTTTGTTTATTTCTGAACCAGTTAAACTCAAAGAAGAACATTTATATGCAGCACCTTATGATTCCTAAGAAAGCCATGAGAACTGGAGACAAAATAATGAGACGCCAAGTAAATGATGTAAAATAACCGTTTGTTTTATCAAAGTGTACTTTCTTTTTTTCTCAAAGGTCGTTGCCATTCTATAGTGCTAATCTTCAGTTGTTTATACAAATTCATTAGCACTCGGATGAGAAATAAAATAAGAATAATAAAAATCAAAAGATTTGTTGATGATTTAATAACTAAAGAACAATAACCTGAAGTAAATGTATATATAGTCATTTAAAATGGTTTAAACTTTCCTGGGATAGTAAGTACTAACCGAGTTTATTTTAGAAATATAATTAATGTGATCGACTAAAGTTCTATTGACTGCCTCGGTAGCGCAGTGGTAGCGTATGCGACAGCTGTGTGTGTGTGTGCTGAGGTCTCGGGTTCGATTCCCAGGTCGGACCAAATATTTGTTTCGGGTTTTGGGTGTTTTCTATATATAATATATATATATTTACAAAAAAAAGTATATATGTATCACTTGTTTAGTACCCATAACACAAGCTCTTCTTAGCTTTTGACTAGATGGCGTTGTGTGTGAGATGTCCGAAATATTTATTTATTTACTATGGCCAATTGAGTAATTGATACCTTAGTTCTTCATGAGATCTAAAGATGAAAAAAGAGAAAAAAATAGGCTCTAATCATGTCATAAATAATAACGTCAATCTCTATGACTCTTGGCCCCATCTTGTTGCGAATAAATCTACTAAATCTGTTAGATAGTACAAACAAAATAGTGATATAAAAATAATAATATATAGTTGGTTGTTTCTTTCTCCTGTTTTCTGTGATAGTGGTAATTTTTCATGCCACGCTATACGTCTTATGTTTAAATATGTTCAAATAAATACGGATGTAATAAATGGCATAATCAGAATAAGTTACACTAATGGCTAGAACATTTAATGCATTTTTATTCTTGTTATACTACACAGTACAAAGCTCTACAACTGTGAATAAAAATATTGCATTCAGCCATAATCTTCCTCGGTAATGTGCTTTATAAAGCAGTACCTCGCCATTGCACTGAACAAAAAGTTTATTTTAATGTTGAGCGTTTAATCGCACTACTTACTCGTTCAATGTAATGTTGTGTATGTACAATAGTTGCGCTCATTTTGAATAGAATAATGTGTACATATCTTTACATAGTATAAAATGAATTTCTGCTGTATGTTCGCTTAGATCTTTGAAACTACTAAATAGATTTCAATCCAGTTTAAAGCATTAGTTTTTTTTTAATGAAGCAATTACCGCCGCCCATAGACACCCCCAACACCAGAGGCGTCACGGGTGCGTTGCCGGCCTTTTTAGGAGCACACTCTTTTCTTGAAGGTTTAAAGGTCGTATTGGTCCGAAAATATCGCAGGCGACAATTCATTCCACAATTTTGTTGTGCGAGACAGAAAATTCCTTAAAAAGCGCACAATTTAATTAGATATTCAACAAAAAGGTTTATATATGTATAACATTGGAAATTATAAAATAGTAGAAAAATTCTAAGAATTGCAAAGACTTCCGTGCGGCTAGGACCTAGGTAGCCGGTAGCTAATATAAATGTATTTTTAAATAAAACCGTAGGTAAAATTTTACATAGCTATTTAAGCTTAAGCTAAGCTTGTGACTTCTAGTATAATTCTAGAATAATTGTGTTTATTTGTCAGTTAAATGGACGCCGCTGTGTCTCAGAAGTCGTTGCATATTTTGAAATATTACACTTCAGTAATTAAAGAATATATACTTAAATTGTACAATATACTATTAAAATGTTTAAATACAATATTATTACTTGAGAAATAATAAGATAAGATAAAGAATAAAGCGTATCATACACATTTCATCAAGGTAATGTTCTAAACGCAAGGTTTTTAAAATTTTCATGAACAGTTTTCGCAACAGTACACAATGTTTAGATAAAGAGAACAAAAATGTTTGCGAATTTCGAATTATACGCAACACTTATTTAAAAATCTAAAACATAGGACATACAGTTTTTTCCTTTTGAAGTTCGTAAAGTCATGTCCTTGTTATTCGTAAGTTTTGCGAAAGAAGATTTAGCAAATATTATGCAAAAGTACTATTATGGACATTGTTTCGGTGAATTATACTTAAGATTCATATAAAGATTAAGCATAGTTCCCAGATTTTGGAGACTATTTTGTGTTAACTGGTTTAAAGAATTTTAAATAACAAAATGACGATGTAAATTGTCCTTGTCCAGTTTCATTTACTCGCCAATTTTAGCAACCAAGCGTCATTGCATTAATGTAATCATGTTTTGCAGGTTTCACGTTTCATTTCACACATTTGACTACACGGTTGGCCTAGTGGTTTCAGTGGTCGCCACGCCACTTCCTACAGCGCCAAGTGTTGTGGGTTTAAATCCTACATGGGACAACACTTTGTGTGATCCATAAATAGTTGTTCTAAGTCTGGGTGTACTTTGTGTCCGTTTCATGCATGTTTGTAAAGATCCCCGCGACACAGGAATGTATATTCCTAATGCGGGAGTTGTCTTTTTAAATAAAAAAATAATAATCCTGCTAATCTTTTGAAATAAATCTAGTGTTAAATACAGTATCGAAAAAACTTTTCAATTTATTTACCTTTCAAGGTGCAGCGATCATTCTTTGAAGTTATAAGAATCTCAAACAAATGCATTGTAGTAGGTACCATGCTTTGTTTGAGTTTGATCATAATTAAACTATAATAAAGGTATGGCAGTTTGTTACAAATTGTTGATTAGATAGATATCCAAAGTATTGTGGCAGTAAGGAATAAGATTGGCAACGCAGACGCAATTACAAAGAAAATTATTCTCGTATTCAAAGAATGAGTTTCATTTTCAGATTTTTTTGTGTTTTTTAATGATATTTCAATTAAGATCTACCGAAGTTCACGGTAGCAGCAATGGTTTTTGTATACAATTTTTGTACGTTTATCGTAAACTGAGTTGAGTGTAACAGTATTCATAAAATTAACTATGTCAAATGCATGCACAAGCCGAATAGGTTTAGTAAACAAAAGTTTTTAATTTTTTTATCGTTGCAGCAGTTGAGCAATTACTTATGTGAGTACTTTAATTACATATAGTGAAAGCTTTGTTTGATATCTACAACTGTGCCTTTTACACGAATACTTTTACTATAATTAAATTATTAAATTCAAGAATATAAGTTAGTCACGCATGTATGTCAATAATTCTCGCATACTTTAGTAAATGCTGTGACCACATTATATCGCACATGCGAGAACTTATTTTCGTTCCGTTTCGGTTATAATCCAAATCCGTTGAACAAAAAATTAATTTCATTATTAGCTATTTAATAGATTGCCCAATATTAAACTGATTCAAAAAATTTCCTTCCCAGAAGTTTACGAAACAGAATTAAAACAGAAATAGTTAATTAAAATGTTAATTAATCTTTTGATGGCTTGGTCTCAGTGCCTTCTCCTATCGGACGACAGACGGCTTATTTTGCGGTCTGAAGTCTTAATCCTATTTTCCCATATGATACGTTCGGGGAGTCTAGTTCCTTGCTTCTATTCCCTTACATCAAATTTATTTCTTCACTTAATGCATTATGCACTCGAAATCGAAATCGATTACTTCTTGGGGCACAAATGTTGATAAACAACAAACTAAATATATTTTTTTTTAAACCCAACCCAGTTCACAAAATCACAACACTACATTTTCGACTCCGTGTAGGATTTTAAACTGTTAAGTAAGAGATGACAACGTCAATAAAAAACGTTAGAAATGTTTTGTGCATTACCGTACATCTTAATAATACTACTTGCTGGGACAAACTTTGTTCTATCAAAAGTTATTGGCCTTTCGCAGTCCAATAGGAATAAAAAGGGTTGTATTACTATTTACTCGCAATTTTTACCCTATTGCGAAAGAAGGAGGGTTAAGTTTTTCGAGTGTATGCATGTATGTACATTTCTTTGGCACGTCCTAGAGCCTAAACGGCTATTTTTATGTGAGTGGTGTCAATAGATTCGTCTTATTCGTGAGAGTGACACTAGGTACATCAAAATATAAAAAAAAAACAAATTAGTGATTTATGGCGCCAAAAGTTATCTCAAAAATTTTTTTTTAGAATGCATCAAGTGTCGTATCAAACTAAGGATTTTTTAACGGTGATTAGGAATGTATAAATATAGCTTAGACGTTTTATTCAAAAGAAACTGAACTTAATAAAGATGACAGAAATTGTCACAGCGGGTTTATTTTAAAAATATTTTTACGTGTTCCCTTTTTCTCTTCATAATAACCTTCCTTGTGCCTTAACGAAAATATTAAGGAAAATAACCGAATTGGTCGAGCGGTGCTTGAGTTTTGCGCTTATTAATTATATAGATTTAGCAAATTATAATATTACACTAATTATAATATACAAATTAATATTTTCTTCGTAATATTTTATTATTTAATGATTTCTATCAGTTTTGATTATAGTTGAGATAAAACAGAAATGGATGAAAATAAAAAAGTTCACAATGACGGCGTGGAGAGGAAGATCAAAGACCGACTTAATAAAGAAGAAAGGCTTTTTCCACTGCTTTTATTTTTAGAATCTTTATTGCTAATTATTTACGAAAGATTTAACGGACGTTATTATTTAATTTTATTGGACAGTTCGTTTATAGAATCTAAATAGAAAAGAAAATACATCAGAGTACAACCTTATAGACCCTCGATAAAAAAGAAAACAAATATATTATCTCTGAAATCAGATAAATCAATTTCTCTTTAAATGTCTTGGTAAAAAGTAAGTGTTTTAACGTAGTGAAAGTATTTATAATCCCATTCGAAACGGAAAAAACTCTAACGTGATCTTGTAACTTGAAACAACTAGTAATTTTTTTTTATTTATTTATCTTTATTGTATATACATAGTACGAAATGGTACAACAGGAACAATCACACAATATGTATAACAATTGGCGGTCTTATCGCTCTCGGCGATTTCTTTCAGACAACCATAACACGGATATGTGTGTTTCAAAAATTTTAAAATTTAGGGTAATTGTTAGTCAAAAAAAGAATCTCAATGCTAAACAACAGCGAATTTTGCAGTAAACAATGCATTGCTGGAAATAAGCACTAAAAGAAATACATCCTCAGACTAAAGTTGTAAAAATAAAATTAATAACACATTTCTAGTGCTTTTCACAGTTGTTGAATACTTGTTGATTCTTGAGGCTTCCCTTACTGATCTAGAACGTTCAAACAAACAAACAACAACCCATATTGTCCCACTGCTGGGCTCGGGTCTCCTCTCAGGAGAGGATTAAGGCCATACGTCCCCACGCTGGCCAAATGCGGGTTGGGGACTGGCAAGATACGTTGTGGCTACGTAAATCTTGCCGTTGGATGTTTTTAAGCCGCCCGAAGGCCTCCAACTAAGCTTCACGACTGTTATCGAATGATAAGAACCGGGACCGATTGCTTAACGTGACCTCCGAATCACGGAGACGCTCATGGTAACATGCCACCTGCGGTCACCCATCCAGGTACTGACCGCGCCATCGTTGCTTACCCTCGATGATTGTTTCTAATCACCGAGTGCAACTGCGCTATGAGCGCCTCAAGAACGTTCATCTGGATGATAAAAATAGGCGAGCGTGGTATATCAGGCCAAATCCTCCTTTCTATAGAGAGGCCTATGTTGTTGAATACTTTTTGATTCTTGAGGCTTCTCTTACTGATCTAGAACGTTCATCCGGATGATAAAAATAGGCGAGCGTGGTATATCAGGCCAAATCCTCCTTTCTAAGAGGACTAGGTCCAGCAATGATAATGATGATGATAATGTGACTTATACGATGTATGTACTTTTGTGATATAGTCAGTTAGATACTAAGAAAAAGGTCGTGGTTTGGACTCCTACCTAATAATTATTAGAACTGTTTAACTGTAATTTATTTTTAATGTTTATGTATTTAAAATGTCAAAGTCTATCTATCAGCTGTCTGATAATATTGTAGATTAGGTGCAAACGAGCAGATATATCGCCTGTAGGTAAGCGATTACCGCCGTCCATGGAAAACTGCAACACCAGAGATGTTACAATTGCGTTGCCGGTCTTTGGAGGATGAGGAGGAGGATGGGTTGAGGGGATGGAGTATAGACCTCCGGTATTCTCACTCACTCGATGAAACACAGCGCAAGCGCTGCTTCACACTGGTTTTCTGTGTGGCCTTGGTATCACTGCGGTCGAACCGGGTGTACGTGGCTCTCCCACGGTATTAATGTTAATTTTAATAATAAATAAGTTAAACAATTATATTATAACGAAGTATGAGACCCCTTCAAATATTTAAAAGGCTCGAAGGAGATTCAATTGTTTTATTATTTTGTAGATAAAATTTTTAAATAGAAAAGAAACTACATTTTGAAACTATTGACTAAAGCGCACAAGGTTAACTCTATTAAAAGCATTTGTTTAAGTAGCCTTAGATTAAGAAGTTGAATTAAAAAATTTGACATGAGTTAAATTCAGTTATTTGCATAAACGTTAGTAAGTCTAAACAGTTTTCCTAATGACGTCTTTTGAAAAATGGCGCTACTTCTTTACAACTTCCGTTGTCCACTACTTTGTATGCTACGCACGGCATATGTACTACACGAGTCACACTAATAACTGTTTAATAACGACAAATACTGAATTAGAAAATAAACATCTCAAAATAAAATAATCATATTATCGTCATGTTGTTAAAATAGGCAGACTGAACGATGTAGACTTTTTGTTTTGTTTTAGACTATTATCATAAAATCCACTACATTAGTAAGTACTTAATATGCTACTCAGGTAATCCAAACAAATTGACTATACACAACAAGACTAGATAATAATCTAAGCCTACGTAATATACTTCATGATCAAAGAAACTTTGTTGTTATTTTTCCGACGGAGTCCTTACCTTAACTGCAATGATTTTAAATCAACTATTAATAGTATAATAACAGGAAAATCTGACTTACTAAGGTTTCTCTACAACAATGTTTGTACTGAATAGTGCGTGGAAACCTTACCTCTAATTACCTTAAATTAATTTGCTTAGAGAATCAAAGTAATCACCTTGAACAATTAAACAGAAATTGTTCGCTGAAATCACGTTTATAATACCCTTGCGACTCGGCTCGGCTTCGCAAGGAACTCTTTGAAATTCTCGTATTTTCTCTACTATAATAGACATTTTTTACCATTAAAACCTTCCTCTTGAATCTTTATATATATTGTTAAAAGTGTCATTAAAATCCGCTGAGTTTCAAAGATTTCAGCAAACAGACAGCGCAAGTGACTGCATTTTATTCTATGTAAAGATACATATATACGCCTCTACTGGCATTTTATACATATTTTTTCAATGAAATGAAAAGTAATCGTCTACAGAACGTAATTCTGAAAAAAAAATATATAACTTTTTTTTTAAATAACTCATTATTTTAAAAACAATTACTCCTATTTAAGGAATAAAAGAACTCAATATAATATGCAGTTAGTTTATAATATAATAATAATAATATAAGCCTTTATTCAGACAACATTATTTACAACATTTTACAATGCTTTTCTCCTAGTTAAAAATTACTGTTGAATCTAAAGTGAAACAACGACATCGACAACATCGTCCGTTTGCCCAACTTTGGCAAAGGCCTCCTCCAACTCCTTCCATTTTGATCTACTTAGCGCTGTTCTAGTCCATTCTTTGCCTGCTGTTGCTTCAATTTCGTCTTGCCATCTTCACTACTGTCTTCCTCGGTTTCGTTTTGCGTTTCTTGGATACCAGAATATGATGTTTTTACTCCATTTCTCATTGCCCCTTAATGTATGTCCTGCCCATCTCCACTTAAGTTTTCTTATTCTTATGGTTACGTCTTCAATTTTCGTACGTTTCCCAATTAGCTTGTTTCTTATTCTGTCTGATTTCTTTATGTTTAGCATGCTCCTCTCCATGGCTGTTTGGCATGTTCTTAGTCTTGTATTTTGAGCTTTGTTGATTGCCCAAGTTTGACACCTATATGTGAGAACCGGTAGCACACACGTATTATACAGTTTTGTTTTAATGGACATTTTGATCTCAGTATTTTTCATAATTTCTTTTAAGCGCCAGCAACTTTTCCATGCGTTGCCAATTCTTGTATCTATTTCTTTTGACATTATTTCGGTGGTTGTTTTTCAACCACGCAGTCAGTTTATACAATATTATTATCGTTAAATATACCTTCAAGTATTAAAAAGATTTGTTTTACTTACATTTTACGTTTTTATCTACTTTTAAATATATCATAAATATTTTTAAAATCTATATAAAATACATAAAATGAATCCCTTTTTCCCTTGATCACGCCAACACGCGTGAACGGCTGGACCGATTTCATTATTTTTTGTTGTGCTTTTTATTGTCAGGAGATGATTCTTATGAAAGAAAAAACAAAAATTGCGAGTTTACAAAATTCTGAAAAAAATTATAAAATTTAACAATACTTATGAAAGAAAAATATGGCAGTACGAAGTTCGCCTGGTTAGCTAGTAATGATTACTAGCTAGTTTCTAGCAGCAAAATTTAAGAAAAGGTAAGCATCTCAGCCATCATCAGCCTTTAATAGGCCACTGCTGGGTATAAGCCTCTCCGCAGAAGTGGTGTTTTGGTCTACTATAACATGCTGGTCAGATTGGTTGATATGGTGTCTGTGTATAGTTATCATTCTCTTTGCCATACTATTGTCCAGTCTATGAATTGGGTGACTCCCCTCAGTCGGGTCTACCATTAATTGGCTCTTACGATACCCAGAGGATGAATCATCGATCCGTAAAACGGTTCTTTGGTATAATCTTTTATAACTCTCTAACTGAAAACTATTTTCCAGTGATGTTGCAAAAATGTGATACTCAGTTTTAACTACTCAGATGTACCGTCGAAGATGTGTATTTTTCATCAAATATCTCAATAAACAAACAATAACATAACTTATATAGTAGTAATGGCAAATAACATAAAAACCATTAGAATATTCCAATAAGTCAGTAACCATTATTGCCTATAAATGATCGGTAATTCGCGTCCGAACAGGTTTTACTACGAAGGATTTATTCTATACAGAATCTATGTCAAGATCAAGGAGTAAAAACAAGTTATTAGTCATCGTTCAATGTTTACACGTAGACGTCAGTGACCCACAAAAATGCATCAGATAGATTAATTATTACTCATCAAAACACGTATCATTTAAGCATTTAGACGCAATCATAAAGATGCCAATCATTTCTCTCTTTATATATTTCTTCGGAATCAATTTATTTATTAGCAGCATGGGTTAAGAGTTGGAGGAAAGCTTTTGAAGATAAACACGTACAAAGTTATATAAAAATATGAATTAGTGTATTTGGGTTATTGTAAATAATTTAATTAAGCAGCATCATAAAGTTACAATTTCGGTTGTGTATTCATCAAGGAAAAGTCTAGAAGCAAAGTAATATGTCAATAAAATTAAATTCATAATCCACAAAGTCTATAATCTAAAAAATTACATCATATATATCTTTATTTCAAGATATTTCAGATACGAAACAAATTACAAACGAACACGTATCCAATTTGTAAGGAGGATAACACAAAATAATGGCAAAGTCGATACTTAATAAAGTTCGAGACTTAATGTTGGCTGGAGATTACGGCGAGGCAAGAGGTGCGCCAGTAACAGCTATAGAGAACGTACTACAGACTACCCATTCCTTTAGTTAACAAGTTTGACCTGACTCGCTCATGCAGTTTTATATAGCTCGAGAACAAAATGAGCCAAGAGCACCTCTGTTATAACTTTTAAATTTGATGAACAGCAACTTTAATATTTTGAGAATATTTTTCACTCGTTCGCATCTTACTTTGATAAGGCAATGTTTTTATTTCTTGAAGTATTTTTGAAGGAATTGCTTTCGTTTTGAAACTGCTTTCTATGAAAAACACAGACGTTTAGTATGTATATATCGTTTTTTTGTTTTTGCGAAAGTCGGTCCCCAATTCATGGACTTCATCCAAATTTTGTTATATTTTTATCATTATGCCGTCACGACGAAGACGCGATGACATAGAATTGAAGACTTAAATACTTGTCATTGGCAGAAATAGCTGATCCAACTGGTTGCCATCTCATCAAAAGAAGAAGAAGAAGTAGTATATTTCCATTTGATTTTAAACTAATTATTAATATTACTACACAGTTCATCAAATATCGTTCACCACTGTTTTCTTTACCTCATGGATCTCTGAAGGATGTTCTTCATACTCACAAAATCACTCACAGATGTCAGTGCTCAGTTTTATCGAGACAGCTTTATTTACAACCTTCTTCAAGTATTTTTTTCATTGCTCATGTTTAAGGAAAGCTGTCACAGGATATATCATATACACGGAAATATCTGAAGCATTATACCGTTAATGACGAAAACACGATCATATCTGAGCCAAAACTAAACTTAACGTGAGTTTGCATATAGGAACTCATATTTTAAAAAAATGCACATGATACATAGCAAGAAAAGTTTCCTCAATGAAATTCAACACAATAAGAAATAAAATAATAAGTAAGAAATCATAAAGTTTAATGTTACAGTAAGTAAGTCATCTGTTTTTATAACTTTTTCAACAATTAAAGTAAAGAAACAGAATTTAACTTCAGAAGTGATATTAATAACTGTATTGTGAAATAACTTGGCGCTAAATTATGTAAGTATAATATAATGAGTACTTTTAAAACGGAAGGATGTATAAAATGACTTATTTTAGTATTTTTTTTCGTATATTACTAATTAAGGTTATGGAATGCAAATTTTATAAACAATGAACTAGTTATTTTAACTTTGCTGAAATGTGTGTTCCTAGTCTTCTGTTAATTTATTTATTCACGATGACAAATATGTACATATATGATGTACAATATTGCATAACTTTATATCTGTTTTGCTTAACTTTAATTAGTTATATACTTTTTATACTAACATTGCAGGTAAATATATTACTGTAAAAAGTTGGGAAAATTAGAAAATTACTGTCGGATCTCATTGCATATGCCAATAACATATTATCATAAGTTTCTTTTATACAATGCGGGTGAATAAGAATCTCACTAGGCCGCCATTTGTGAAGTGTAAACACTGGTGTATTGTGCACATTCGCAATAAAGGGGGTGACCATCACTATTTGATATTTTGGCATCTACTATCTATAATATAAAAAACATCTTAAGTTTACATGTATCATAATACGAAAAATATACACAGAATTTTGAAACAGTTGGTTTATTTGTTCTTATTCGTTAACTTAACAAATCAAAGAATCTACTCAAAACAAAGTGCTGGTAGAGTTATTTCTAAGGGTACTTGAGATGAAGATATTATTAATTTAAGTTGCATCAAGTAGATTACTCTCCAAATGAAACTTTTCTTTGAAGAATAAATACTTATATGATTCAAGAACACACGTCAGTGATAAGTCGAACTAAAAATCGGAAAATTATTCTTTATATTGAAATAAATGCAGACGTTTGTATACAATAATAGTAATTTTAACTCAGGGTAGTAGTACTAAGCTTCTTTTAGCATGAACATGCCAACTTGACCGGGTCGGTATAAACCCCTCACAGAAGACCATCATACAGTGACAGCACGAATGCCGTCGTGTTTCGTTAGTGAGTGCAAAACTGGAGGCCCAATGAGGCAGATGCAAATCAATGGACCGCTATAATGTGGGTCACTATGCTGTATTGGTACATTGTCTGCATTTATAACGACTATGGTGACCACCACTCTTTAATTGGGCTCATGTTTTGATAGGCTTATACACGAAAATTAAGTAGTTGTTCATAATTTTATTCCTATATAAAGAGTTATTTTACAGTGTGTCTTTCAGCTTTTTTTATGGAATAGAGGGCAAACGAGCTGACGTATCATCGATGACAAGTGGTTACCACCGCCCATGAAGATCCAACATGGACAATCGCAACACCAACACCAGAGCCGTCACAAGTGCGTTGCCGGCCTTTGGTGGCTGGAGCCTAGTTACTCGTGGCCTCCGGTATCCTCACTCACTCGGTGAAGCACAGCGCATGCACTATTTCACATTATTATTTTAAACTATATAGTTTAAAATAATAATGTGAAATAGTGCAAACGAGCTGACTGAAAATATATATTTTTAGTTATTTTCAACTATATTTGTTTTCCATTTTTAGTTACATTTGTCAGTAAAGCGTATAAAACATTCGAGGATTTCCACCTTATCGATATAAATACCCCAGAAGACATAACGTACACACAAAATTGAGTTTGCAGCAGTCTATTACTTACGTAATAACAAACATATACTTAAAGTTATTAAAAGCGTGTTAAAAAATTAACATCAACGCAATTATATTACATAAAAATTATTATTTCTATAGAGTAAGTAAGGTTACTAGAATTACATACTCCTTTTTAACGGGTACTCACTTGCCAGCAGGTGACCCCTCTTTTCATTTGTCCTCTATACCATACTAAGATATTATAAGATAAGAATTGTGCCCATAGATACTCACATCTTAACATCTATAGCCCTGAGAACATATGTATACTAAGATAAGCTAATCAATTTCAAATAGAATATATTTGGCACTAGATACAATATACTCAAGCCAGCGGTATAGATATACTAACGGTAAGAGGTATGTAGCGTAAAGATGTATTTCTAAAATGGAATACAAATAATATGTCTGCCTGACAAAACTTAACTACACAAAATGCATTTAATTTTATTCGCATACGCGCACGCGACAATATGGCTTCCGGGCTTTGATGACTTTCCAACGAAAATGGCGAGACTCGCTTTTTATGATGCGGAACCAAAAGAGTTAATCAATGCTCATCTGTAAAGGTTGTATAATCTTATATTAGTATGGCATTTTAATATTATAAGTATTAATAAATATTTCGTTAAGAAATACTGCAAATTATATCGTAGCTGAAGCAATTGTCTGTGAAGAGAATTATTCAACATATTTGTCATCTGGATTCATTTCGTTCATTAATTGAATCCTATGCAGGAGTAAGCACCAGGAATGAAAGAATTTTCTCTTGCTCTAGTTAAGGTATTTAGCTGTAGAGATTTCGAGTATACACTTACTCACATATTTTTCTAAAGCATTTTACCTTATCGTTCCCTAAAGAATACCATCTTATTGATTCAAATTCCTTTAGATTCATCTTTATGATAAAGATTTATGGTATAAGAAAATAAAGTTTATATTTTTCGACAAAATCTGCGTAATTTTCACCCTACATTTGGTTGCTTTCCACAGCTTTTATATGTTCTCAATTTAACAGCTACCGAACTGCAATTGTATTATCTATAACAAACTAAGATTGATTGAAGACCACACACCTTAACAATCTAATGCAACTACGATTACGAGTGAATGTTCAACATGCACACGATCACGATAAAATTACTGTAATTTTGTTCTTCGAGTACTTATTACTTTCTGTAACACAACACTGGAAAATAGGTTGTTAAGTGAACTAGAAAACTAAATTATTTAGGGTTTAGGTATAAGATGCTGTAGCATTTGGTAACACAATCATGTTTCCATCGAGCCTTTTTTGCCAAACTTGGTTGGGATCTTCTTTAAGTTGACTACAATATGGCTGAACTTCGATTTCTTACACGGAATCACTGTCATCAGGCCTCCACATTCACAAACCAGGTATGAGGCGATATCAAAGTTCTGTTGAGTGATTATTGTGGAACAACAACAGAGATGTTCCTTTTTTTTACTTGTGGAATCCCCCTCGGGCCTCCACCCCACCGGGGTTTGCGGCATGGTGGTGTGTCGGAATCGAACTGACTAAAACCACACGGTATGCCACTCTGCGCCTGAGACGGGAGGGATCCGGGAACCGCTTTCTTACGCCATCCGGAAACAAAGATGTTCGTATGGCAACTGCAACTACTGAATTCTCAAATTAACTTGTAACCCTTATATAGGTAAAGGAAAAACTCAAATAAGCTAATACAGCATGGTGTAAATATTTAAAATCAACAAAATGAAATACCGCCACCAAAAAACCAACCACATTATAGACAGATTTTTTATCATTGGATTTTTTATCTGCTTCTAACACTTGCGTCTTATCAGGAAGGGTAATCACAGTTCTTTGTTCAAAATTTCAAGTTATTTTAATACTGATTAATTTAAAATAAATACCTACGAAGTGATTACAAATCAACGGTAAGGCAGAGTTGAGCTAAATCTCACTTGTGACCGCCTGATGTCCGGTCGGACAAGCTTGAGTTTCGTAATTAAAGATCGGCTGGTTGGTGCAGCACGAATATTACAATTCTTACGCTTTAAAAGCTATATTTAAACTAACTGTTCTAATTAGCTTCAGTGCAAAATACTAAACTAAGGATTTTTGGTGCTATTGTTTTTAATGCAAAATCTTCTGGCCAGTATTTTACTTTAATCAATATTGGACTTTAGTTAACTAAGATTACATTGCAGAGATACTAATTATCAGGTTGTATTGTGATAATTGGAGAAACTATTTTTTAACCACGATTATCTTGGTAAATATAATAAAACATTCGTTGATTTTGTACCCCTATGATTATGAATAAGCAACATTGATCCAAAGTCCATTCATTATTACTACACTATTAAACAACTAGTATATTAAACATGCCAGCTATTCACCTATACTGATTTTGCTATATACGATATTATGTTAATAAAATTAATAAAGTATATGTTTATACCCGTCCCTACTATAGTTTTACTAGCTATAGATTTCAATAACAAAAAACATTATCACAAGTATCTAACGCCTACGTTAATGGTAAATATACCTTACATAAAACTACCCAAAATAAATAAACAAACACGTTAAATATGCAGCTATAATACGTACTTAATACTAGTATGACATAATTATGACACACATTAATATTACATTAATATGTAATTTTTATGCATTCTTATAACATTATGTAATAAATGACTTGAATTTCTATTTATTTTACAAGAATTGGTTTTGCAAGTACCTTACCTTTTTTATGAATACAAAGTGGTACTACCAAATCATGTCACCAGAGAGCTTACATTTGAAGTCTCAATCTTAACGTTAATCGAAACAAAAAGCAAGCTTAGAATGTCTCGTGTTCTCTAGTGCGTCGCAAAACTTAATCAACCGCTTTAAAAGTGCACTCGACGTCCGTACGAGCTCTTAGCTGAATGTTTCTGCCTCGTAACCAACTTGATTAAAACTGGCAGCGGAGAGGCAGTAACTGGCCACTTATTTCAACAAACTACCATTTTCACCAGCTGCAACACAAGTAATAACGTTCGTTTTAGGATATTTCATTCACATAAATGATAGTTGATATGATAAAACAAATAAATAAACAAACAGTCAAAAATCATTGAATTTATTTAATTTTTTTAAGGAATTATTGCCAATATTTTATTATGGTTGGGGCACAGTCCTACCTACAAGACACTTAGAAACTTCATCATCATCATCATCAAGCCTTGAACAGTTCACTGCTGGTCATATGCCTCTTCTTAAAAGGAGTAAACTATAAGAGACGGCATTGGGAGACATGACTAAGAGAACTTTTTGGAGAGTATAGAAAACAGCATGATGAAGCGGTACATTTTTTAATATTGTCAATATCCATAAGAAAATATCTCCTTAAACACCCAATGCTTAGAAGATATGTTCAAAAGGTTACTCATTTCAGTTATGGGTATACATCAACATCAATAACCCATAATGTCCCACTGCTGCGCTCGGGTTTCCTCTTTCACGCTGGCCAAGTGCCGGCTAAGGACTGGCAAGACAACGTTGTAGATACGTAATGTTGCTATTGGATATACATATTTACATACTCATTAATATAAATTTGGGAATACCTTTGTCTATCTGTTACGCTTTCACGCCTAAACCGTACCACTGATTTTCATGAAAATTGACATGGAGATATGTGCTATGATTCTTGGCTACTTTTTACTGCCATAACAGATATACACAGAGGTGGAGACGCGCCCAAAAGCTACCTTTATGTAAAGGAAAATTAAAAATAAAATACCTCGTTAACATTTATAGTACAATATAAAACATTTATATCAACATTTAGGTACTATTTTTCATGTTAAATTGCTAAAATTGATTGCTATGCAATTCACTACAATTATTATTATTAAATTTCTTTACATTTACTTGTAGTAAAGTATATTTATTAAGTCAATGTTTATAGCTTTAATAACATATAAAAACGCGGTAGTCATTCATTATACTCAATATAACAGACACAGTTATGATTGCGATAACCGGAGTGTAAATAGTATATCAATCATATATACTCTCTCTTTTTAATCTGTTTGTAATAAACTGAATAGACATGTGCCAGTAACAAAAGTAGTAAAAACATGTTACATAAATATGTATAGCTTGTTTTACATTACATGAACACATAAACTGACAGTTGGTAATTTAATGTTTTAATGGTATAACACAATCATATGCTGTCATAATTATTCTTAATAATCTGTTACACAAAATATAAGAAGTGATTTAGTAAAATAAAGTAAGTAAAAGTAAAGTTTAAAAGATTAAACACATGAATATTTTTTTTGAAGTGAAAACTTCTTTAGTGGCTTTGTGCACTTTTTTGTGATGGATAAAAAAATGTTAAACTTGCGTTAGGACTCGTGGCCTGATTGAAAATTCGTAAGACGGAGGGAGAGTAGACAATAAATTGTCATGCCGCTCGGAAGAACTCGGGACCGCCGAGTGTACCGAGAAAGATACAGTCAGCTGTTTTTCGCTGTTGAGTCGCTGTGTTTAGTATATTCAATTAATACGTAATAAATATCATTATTTATTTCTTTATATCGCACATTTTATTAAAAGCGCAAAGAGGTTCATTTTAAATGAGCTTAAATAAGTGTTTGTTTACAGTTTTGAGTTTTCACTTATATCGGCAGACCTTATGACTGCTTTGTGTTTTTTTATCTATTTAAAAACCAAAATCACAATATCAATCATAGAGCAAAACGGTAGTTATACACAAGCGTCACTTTCTGTCAAAGTATAAGCCCAAATGGGCCAACGCATTACACTGTTATGACCATGGTTATGACACAGGATATAGGTATTTATGTGTGTGTAAAATAGTGAATGTTTTGCGTTATGTGTGAGTTCTTAGTGTCAGGCGATTATTTTTGTATTGATTCTAAAATGTGTATGTGTGGATATTTGATCCCCGTAAAAAATGAGTAGACTTGTATCGGGAAAAGACGCTATGGCTCCTCCCTTACGGTCTGACACCCGGTGTGTTTCTCTATGCAAGGTAGTAAGTACTCTCGTTTTTTTATGGGATAAAGGTAAATGAGCAGATGAATCGCCTGATGTAAGTATAAAGTGTAATTGTTTTCTAATAAAAATCAATCGAATTTAACCATTGTATTTTTTTTATAAAATTGTAAGAACACGAGAAGGTTCCTTCTGTGCCTTTAGAACTGTATATTTTCTGTATGTGATTAACTTACATCGAGTAAAATTTTTTATCTTGACTGATGCACAAATTTAAATAATATACATATTTAAATGCATGTTCATGTTATACATCACGCAGATACTATATATAGCTAAATGTGGTACTTGAGTCGCAAATAAATTTGGATTTGAGTTTGTTTAATATTAATCAGAATCATATTACATAACTTTAATAAGTCGCATCCTTATATTTTATTTTTATTACGTGAATTGCGACTTTATTATAAAAAAACTTACGGTTAATTTATGCTTGCTACTTTCATTTTATCTGTCACTATGAAAGTAGTGTCAATTTGAATAGATTGAACGTAGTTTCGGTCTTAGGTCGCTTTATTTTTAATCAATACTAAAGTATAAATTATCAGCTTACGCACCAGTGATCATAAAAGGCGTGAAATGTTTTCTGGGGTTATTTATCAGTGTTAATAGTTTTTCCTTTTTTTCTGCCGTGTGGTAAACCGGACTAAGAAAACGGAGTGTCAAACCCTATTCAACCCGAGAGATTCATGAGAGGCGACGAAGGGAGCAAAGACCGTTTATATGTCATACATAGCAATTAAAAACAATTTGTGACTAAGTTATCAAAAAAGTTTCAATAAAATTTAATAAATATAAAGAGATATTTGTCGCAGTTTAAAAAAACTGCGACAAAGACGTGGATGAAACTTTGGTCCTAAAGTGTATGTTAATATAATTATACTGCAAATTCATTTTATCAAAGAAAAAATATTATAAACTTTTTATGAAACTGACATTTTTCAAATCAAAAAGCTCCTAAGTTAGCAAAGTTCTAAAGCAGGTATAAAAAACCGTTGGACGTCCCATTAATTTTAATTAAATATTTTACGATTTATTTCCGCAACCAGTCGGATGTAATGCCAGTACGGGGCCATTTCTGATTTAAAGTTTTTTCCCTGAGCTTATCGATGTCTATATTAAAGTAAATGTTATATTGTCCTACATATATATATTACTATCACGATGTAGAACCTTTCTAAATATATTTTAGTAAAACGGCCCATTAGTTGAATTTCAAATATTTAATTTGTTCTATTTTCTTTTTTAGACTTGAAATCACGCAACGTAATACAGTAAAACTCCTTCTTCTAAGATTATTTATTAACTGCCTCGGTGGCGCAGTGATAGCTTACGCGACTGCTGTCCATGAGGTGTCGGGTTCGAATCCTGGGTCGGACCAAATGTTTGTAACATCTGCAAATATTTGTTTCGGAGTTTGGGTGCTTTCTGTGTATAATATGTATGTATTTACTAAAAAAGTGTATATATATATTCATATCAGTTGTCTAGTACCCATAATTCAAGCTCCGCTTAGTTTGGGACTAGATGGGGTTGTGTGTTAGATGTCTGAAATACTTATTTATTATTCTTCTAAGATTTCTTGAAATATAGTATAGCTTAGTTCTTTTGTGACGTTCGTGACTTTATAAATGCAGCAGTATAAACATAGTTTCTGAAAAAAAGTTGCACTATCAATATATGCATGATATTAAAAAATGTTAAAAAATATAAAACGATTATCCAAGCATGAAATATACCGATCTTTATATATATAAAAAATAATCACGCATAACTTCCGATCATGTACACCAAATTCTTTTTTTATGCGTTTGTTAATGTCAGGACAAGGTTTTTATATGATAAAATTAGAAGGAAACCGGTAGGGTCATATTTTTTTAGTCCGCGACTAAGAAAATATGATCTGTATGTGGACTGTTCTAATCGTGGAAACCTGAGGGGTACATAAATACTGAAATAAGTTTTTCGGAAACTTAGGTATGGCGGTACGAAGTTCGCCGGGTCTGCTAATTAATTATCAAGAACAGATGACAATAAAATCATTTGTGATAATTAATACAATATTACGTAAAGATAAAATTATCGTTGTTGTTTAATATATCATAAATTATTGTTATAAATAATCTATCTATACTAATATTATAAAGAGGTAAAGTTTGTGGTTAGATGATCTTCAGAGATTATCCAACCATTTCAAATCGATGAACTGAACGAATGAACTGATTTGAAATTTGTTTACCAATAGAAAGCCATATTATTTGAGATTGTTATGAGCTATAGATATATATCCCGAAAAATGATTACCACGATATCGGACATACACGCTGGTGGAACAGCAGGTAAAACTAGTATTCCATAAATAACAATAGTACAGAATAACTTAAAATTATTAACTTGTAAGTATTTATAAGCGATGGTAATCACCTTCCACCAGGTAACACGTCTGCGCGATTGCCCCCTTCACAACAACTACAAGAAGTAAAATTATCAATTTTGCTTAACAACGATTCTACCTATATTATGTTCGTGTGGTTAGTATTGCTACTAACAAACACTATAAATAAATATGTGTACATGAGGTCATAAGCGTATTAACCTCACAGTATTTATAATTAAATAATAGTTTGTATAATTAAACGTAATGAAAATTCAGCTCCGTGCTCCTTAGCATCCTGCAAATTTCGGTCGAACAGATGTCACCATGTGACCTGTCAAGAATTTTTCCTCTGAGTTATACAATAATTGCGACGGTGGTTACTCAGTGGTTCTGATGCAAATGACGACAATGACACTTGCGTAACGTAACTTACCTACTAATAGTTGCAAAGTAAAGCGAATCGATCTAGATCGCTCGCTCTAGTGGAAAAGAGTTCAACGCACGCCGTTGCTGCGCACACGCATCTTATCTCGAAATTAGCTTTCGTAACGACATTCCTTATGAATTCATGTGTGATATTGTTTAGAAAATAGATTTATACCCAGCAAATAAATCATATTCAAGACGGCGAAAGACGATTTATCTAATGCCAATTGGTTATGATTGTAAAGCACCTGACAAGAAACCTGTAACTGGCTATTTAAATAATATGTCTTAACAAAAGGATTATGTGAAGTTACACTTAGAAGTGCACTTTATTTACAATGTACCAGTGACTTGACCTACATTTCTATAGACCTCTGACAATGTTTACGTGTTATAGAAAAGAGAAGGTTCTCGGAAGGTTAGTTTCTCACGGTAAAATTAATTGTTTAACAATCCTTATGAAATTAACTATGACATAATACTATAAAAAACGTATAACTATAAAGTTCTTGACTTATAATTGTTATACCAAATATTGGAATTCAATACCTTGGTAATTACTAAGCCTTACGTCATAACCCATTATTTTATATCTAATTATACAAAAGTTCCCTTTTGCCGTTTAATAAAAATGAACATTTTGACTTGGTCCTGAAAGACTAAATTCGCTCTTTTGTCTGCGTTGACTTTGAATATCTAACACACAACGCCGTCTAGTCCCAAGCTAAGCAGAGCTTGTGTTATGTGTACTAGACACAAAGATACAAAAATACATATACGAGTATACTTTGTATAAATACATTACACCAATACATATTGTGGTGACTTCCACATACAGCGGCATCAAAAACATGACAACGTCATCTACCACAGATACTCTGAACAGCGGAGTAATGTACAACACGAACAAACTACCAATCCTACATCGCGCAATAGAAGTTCTCGCGCCGATAAGCATATATACAACATCCCAACATCAACCGTGGGGCAATGGCCCGCAAGGCATAATCACCTCGCCTGGTCGGAGGATCCTGCCTTTGTGTTGGAGGGGCATGTGATCCGTTCCCCTACATATATTTATTCTCAACTGAAGCTACATACAAATATAGGTATTCAAAAATGGAAGACCATTTAAAAAAGATCAATAAATTAGCGATGGACTTCTGTCGAGAATGACATTTACATAACGTTAAGTAAATACATAAATCCTTGACTTTGAAATGTTCGTCAAATTACATTACACACACTTGCTCTCAACTAGCTAGCATATCACATATGTATATATGCATATACGTATGTCAGTAGACATTACACATAAGAAGTCTGTCCACAAACCACATGTGATATAACCGGAACTGTAAACAATCCTGTGCTCTCGTAATGTGATCTCGTCAGTAAAGCTGATGTTAGATAAATAGTGTCACTCGCAGCTCTCTCCGATTAATCCAGCATGCGTGTGCGCAACAAGTCCACTTTCTTCCGCACTCATATGATTGTAGTATGTATATAAAAGTAATAAGCATACGCAACTAACGACCAAGAAATATGATTTATTATTTAACATTCATTTAAAATTAACATGATACGTTTAAATATTTCAGCAAAACTACAATTCATTAAACTTAAATTACAAACTGTATTTAAAAGGTACGCTTTTGGTCCAGAGATGAATTCGGGATATGTAAAATGTCTATAAATATATAAAAAAAACTTAGCTGGAAATTGACAGGACTCGATAAAAGAAACATGTCCTTAATATATAATCATTCAATGGTGCTAATTTTTTGTACTTAAAATAAAATTATGGCAGTAATTTGTTAAAACTAAGCACTTATGTCGGGGCTTGAAACTGTGTCAACTCCACTTCGTGGGAATTCTATGCCAAATGAACTTAACTTACGTTATATTAAAATGTCTGTGGATGACGTAAACCTAGTTTAATAAGTTTAATTGGCGACAGTGTTTTAAAATTTCCACAAGTCAAGTCAGATTTCTAGTTGCTCTGTACGCAGAGAATGCAAGCGGTATTGGGCTAATGACAATTACTACGAGGAATGGAAGTTCATTATTATGAAAGACATGATTAGTGGAAATTTGCACGTGCCTCAATAAAAAGATTTTTTTATTAATTGTTTATTTGTAAATACTTCCTTGTTGCAAAAAAACAGCAAAGTTAACGAACTGCGTCTTCCTTTTCCGTGCAAATATACTTCATATTAACTATTCACGTAGGTTTGCTAAAAGGAGGACAAGCGTTTTTTTTTCTTTGATAATCTTACAAAATTAGTCACGCACACACACGGCCGTCTGGTCCCAAATTAGGCGGAGTCTATACTATCATAACCACACTGTTGATAAACGTACTTATATATTTCCAAATATATACATATCTTAGATAAATTACACCCAGAAATAGGACAAATGATAATTTGACTAAATAGGATCTAACCCATAACCAGTCAAGATCATTAATAACTAGATATACAGGCCATTTATTAAAACGCATTATTTATTTTATACTAGCTCACGCACAACGTCGTCAATAGTCTGGGGCACTATTGTGCGTGTAATTATTGTCTTTGTGTTTGTTATTTTATTATTGTATGTATTATGGCATGGATATGTCAAATATCAGTATCCATGGCGTCACCTGGGCCCAATGGAGAACTAGCGTCAGACGTTTTGTCTGACACAATACTGAAATAAATCCATTTTTAGCTTTGCAAAATTGGTGATATTACTTTTTTTATGTACGATTACTTTTTGTTGCCAAAATAAATGTTTATATTTCTTTCTTTCTTTCTATATGTATTAAAAATAATAAACTTTTAACCGTTTCGTCGATATGTGCGTTATACAACACAAAAAAAAACAACCATTTGAACTAGTAACGCCTAAGGGAAGTGCGTTCAATCAACCAAACATCATAAAAATGAAACTTTATCATATTGGTGTATAGTGTATGTACGGAGGAGTAAAAAAATCCAATATTTTCAAAAGGATTCAAATGTGAAAAATGTTAAAACCACAGGTTCAGATTAAAGCGGCAAGGTACACTTTGTTGTTGTTAACGCTTATCTCATAGTCAGTTTCTGAGTCATACTAATACCAATAGGATATAACACATTAAATAAATAAATACGAGACTATTATATACTAGATATTCCAAGAATGTACCATATGTGTTTAGTAAGTTTTGCATTAAATACAGCTACATAATCTTGTATACACATGCTTACACGTTATTTTTTATGCTTGGCCCTGCCAAAATGCCTCTACTCTGCTAGATGGAAATCATAAGCAGAATCTAAAAATGGTGGTAACCATACGCATTGCGAATGCTGATAATACAACAATGCAGCATGGTGCTCAATACCATGCCGGCCTAGTGATGCTTATGCATCATTAGGCTTCCGCCGGTCTCGCTCTCACCAACGAAATACGACAGCGTGAATGCTGTTATTTTAGGTTTATTTTCTGTGCGTGCGTGGCCCGGTGGTCCACCCAGTTCGAGCCGGCCCGTTCGTTCTAAAATCATCGTGGCTCTACTACCTTGAATACACTTAAAATACTATACTTAGAAGAATAACATTACTTCTTTACCATTAGCGTTTGTTATCGTTAATTTCGTTGCACAATATTTTTAAGCACTATGACTAATGTTTTTATACTAAGATCATTTAATTATAATCATGTTCATATAGTATTCCCATCTAGTCAAACCAGTCAATGTAACATAAACAAATCAATTACGTACCAATACACTGAAACAATACGCAAAACAGTTACAAATAGTAGCAAAATTACTAATACTTGTCAGTCACATATGTGTTAATAATTATTTTTTTCATTACTAATGTATTTAATAACTAAATGGCAAAGAAAACTATTTTAAAAGGTTTTAAATACGGAACTGAGACATACGCCGTCTTTTAAACTGGTTCGTAAATCTAACAAAAACTACGATTCATGCGTGAGGTCATGTCACGAACAGCATGACACGCTTCCTCTATTAATCAACAATTCACATATGATTTATTACAATTCTCTTTACAAAGAAATGTTCGAACTATTATACTAAGTCATTTCCTGGTTAATTATAATGCAGTAACAAATGACATTGGATATACTGTTTAATCCACATTTAAAAACGCTTCCTTTAACAATAAATGTTTCCTTAATACTCTGATTGTAAATAAGTATCTAAACTATCTAGTATTAAAATGAAATAATTACTAAGCCATCATTTCTATTTCTACTTATTTTTATGCAGTCTTGCATTGCAATACCATAGTTAGATTATAAGCTCAAGACACTTATAATTTGAGCATCATTGCATATTCATACATATTATCTAGAATAAGCCAAATCAATTGGCGATGTCAAAGCATTAAAAATAGTTATTATGTAATCCTGAATATAATACACATTTGCGGAAACGTCGGACTGGTTCAAAGATATTAAAAAAAAACATGAGATGGAATTTATTTTAAAACACATACATTCTTCTCTTCAGATTAATTTAAAACCGACGAAAAGCACATTAATTACAAACCTAAATGTATTTTATAACAACTCCTGTAGATAAAAAGTTCACGTAATTTGTATACAAATGTTCATTACAAGAAATTTATTTTTCTCCCTTTGTAAGAAGCGGCTCCGAAAATTTAGAATCACGCAGAAAAACCATTTATCATAGTGATTGTTGCCAACATCTGGTTGCAGGAAAGTTTTAACATTAACGCCTCGCGGTCCTCGGTCCAGAATCGTCGGGCCGCTTTAGTACCGGCCGGCCCAGGTAATAACCCCAATTTGCCCGATGCGCGCACCAGCAAAACGGCCAAACTTGATCACATTATCTTTTAATTTGGACCCCAATAGACAAATAAGATATTGCCAAAAGGAATTTCATTGAAACAGTTGAAACTTCGGTTGAGACAGAATAATTGACGCGAGAGATTGCCGCCCTCCATAGCTGTTTCTAAAGCAATGAGATACGAATTTCTCATTAAAATTTTCAGACTGAAAGTCGGATTCCCGGTGCCTCATTCAATTCCGCCTTTTGAAACTAAATCACAAGTTTTAACGAATTACTTTGACAATAAGGCATCGGATATGAAAGTGGGATCAAATAATTATAAAGGCTTGATCGTTCGTTTATTTCAACAAGTTCAACAAGTTGCGAAAAACAAATACGGATGTGAGAAGATTAAGCTATAATAGACAAAAACATTTGGCGAAATTTATAAGCTTAATTTATTTTTTTAAGTTGAGCATTACACTATTTACATGCTTTAACTACGTGACTTGGAAAATTTCGGATATCGGAAATTATTATGAATTTTTATTCAGTAAAATGATACTTACCACTAAGCGATAAGACCGCCGATTGCTAAGTTCACATATTTTGTAACTCATGATTTCCGTTGTTTTGTGTATACAATAAAAAGAAATAAGTGCAAATAAATCTGTTAAAATGAGATTCTTTTCTATGCATGTAAACCTACAAAGGTCATACTGGGAATGATGGATCGTATAAAATATTTGATATAAATAAACTTTGAATACATTTTTAAGTGATCACTCTTGATTTAATTAGCATTTTTATAATAAATTTAAGAGAATCAGTCAATGTCTCCAAAATTAGTAACCTTATTTAAAAACAAAACATAAAATTTTATTTTTCATCTGTTGCTGATTACTTTGTTCCCATGGCTGTTGTTGGTACTGAAGATAATCGCAAGAAAATTCTAAAGCAGTTCTTTCGAATTATTAGTTTTAATAAACAAATGGCTGTGATAAATAAATATTATACCATATATTTAGCACGCCATTCTGATCGATTTTGGGCTTCTCGCATTTATCTCCTGGCAGCCATTTTGCGCAAATTTTCACTCATGTCTAACACTGACTAAAGATAGACATCGTCTAGGTATTTCAGTATTTTTAATAAAATGAAAATTCGTTATTATTTCTAAAGAAGGTGTATGTTTTGATGGTATTTGAATATCTTTTAAGAAGTTTGCTTTTACATTTACTTCTATAGAAACTAACATTAGCATTAGTTCGTTCAAAAACTCTTCTTTCACGCCATTGTAAGGTACAGAGGTGCACATCAGTTCCGTTTGTTCCCGAGCCGCGACGCCAGGTGAAGCTTTTCGTTTTCATTTCGCCTTGTATTATGCTAATCAGGTCGCTTTACTTTGCGAATAGAATGAAATTTAATTTCTCCACAAAGTCCGCCCGTTTAGAAGTTTCTTTTTCTCGACTTATTCAAATAGCACTTGGTGATTAATTTTTGGAACTCATCCTCAGCTTCATTGAATGAAACAAGTTTAATTAACAAGTTCAACGAAACTTGGCACGAGTATTATCACTGTTTAAGATTTTGCTACATTTTCATTTACTGCTAAGTATCTGAGTAGCGCTCATTTATACGTTTATGTAAACAAAAATAAATTGTTGATAAGCAAAGAACGTTGTAATCAGTTTTAATCTTTATTGTGTATCTCGAAGAAAATTGTTTAATTAACTGTATAAAAATCGACAAAAAGGTTGTTATCTGTGAGAATGAAGACGCTTATTGCTTTATCACAAATTTATTGTACTAAACGTGTTTTGTTTGAATTGGGCACACAGTTAGGTTACACATTGGTTTCACAAACAAGCTTTGTCGAAGATACATGGATTGACGAGCACAGAGGTAACGGAGTTAGATCTTTAAACTAGCATCTTCTTATTATTTACTTTTTATTTGGACAATCTGATTACACACTAGTGGGTTATATAATAATATTTTACATAAATCTATCTATTGATCGTAGCTATAAGAAGAGCCTAACTAATGAATATTTATGAATATATTGTGAATTATGAACACGATACAAAACCTAAGAAACACTTTTATGCAGAAATATTTTTTTATGGTCTTTGGGGGATGGGAAGGGGGATGGTATCCTCACTCACTCGCCACTCGCGAACACTGTTTTACACCAGTTTTCTGTGGAACGTGATATCACTCCGGTTGAGGCTGCCCATTCATGACGAAGCGTGTTTATCCCACGGTACAAAATCAACATTTGACAAGGATAGCAGGTTTCATTGATAGATAGGACTATAGGCTATATTTTTATTTTTCCTTTGTAAAATTACGTGCAAATAAATTATATAAAAGTGGTAGTGGATGGCTATTTGTAATTACTGTTAGTATTATTTATATTTTAAGATCTTATCTTTCGCATATTTGGAAACAATATCATGGTCAGACGTGACTGCGGTGAAGCAAACGTAAAAGCGGCGAGTAATTGTATTATTTAGAATATGTAACTAAACACATTCCAACTACTTTAGACAGTCACTCATATTTGTATATTCATATCTCAAATAATATACTGAATTACAAATGAAAATGACCCTTATAGTATGTGTCATAAAACATATAATTGTTTATTCATGTTGTTATACATATATGTAGACAGATAGTTTTTGCAAGAACACATATAACAATTTTGTTAAAGTCGCTTTAAAATTGTTACGCAAACCTGTGTCATAAATCTTATAACATTTTGGTGTTTCTAGTAAACAGAATAATAATAACAACGACTTAGAACACCTTATACATGGTTTATTATTGCAAACAATATAGATCTCGCAAACAGACCGATAATTAAGAGAAACCTCCTTACTACTAGAGGAATCAGAAACACTAATTAGAAGTTGGTCTTCCCCTAGGTCGAAAGGTTAAACAATATATACATACGTAGAAGATACCCAAACTCCGAAACATACAAGTATTTGGTCCGACCTGGGAATCGAACCCGAGACGCACACACTTCTACTATGCTACCAAGGCAGTAAATCGTTATCATTTTTTTTGAGGTATTAAATTTACTGAGTCTAATCTTAAAATGTATTAGACAAGTGTCAACGGATTAACTAAAAACTTGAGATAATTACTGGCCACTACACTTTCATATTTACTTGACTACTGAATACTTGCGAGTGTCGTATTTATTTATAAGGCTAAGAGACGCATCACTACTACAATTACCTTGTACCCTTTCAAGTGAGTGAAACGAACTTTCTACACCTAAGTAACTACAAAAGGGTACAACATCCTCAACACGACAAGTTTCCAGTGAATGACGTCACACACGACATGGTTAATCGCGACTCTCTCCACGACCTCTGACTCCGAATATCTCTTGAACTTCTTCTTATATAAGCATTACGTATTGATACATAATATTGATAAGAATACGGAATCATCGTTTTGGTAAAAAAACGAACAATAGATTATTTCTAAGACTGTGTTACTTAATCAAATGAAAGCGAAAGTCGCTTAATTGAGGCTATCTCTTCGGCTACTTAACTAATCTGTCACTGTTAGAAAGGTGTTGGATTTTTCTTTGGGTAAAAATAAGGCGAGGTAAATTGTTATTTGTGAAAGCTATGGCGTCGTAAACCACTTATTACGGTGCGCTGTAATCAGATTTTAACGTAGATGTGGCATATCGATAGAAGAAGTCAGTTTATAGCATCTCAAAACATCTAATTTAAACCCCGACAAAACTAAAAGTATTTCGAATATTGGTAACTCGAAAACTCTTTTATATGAATAAATGAAATCTAGAAAGGGAGTCAATTATATCAACTTATTTGATCACGGTGAGACTATTCCTGAGAGAAAAGTTTATAAAGCTGAATTTACAGATTATTGATTACTTAATTACTTAAGAACAGTTGAGCAAAACTCCAAAAAAATTCAGTAAAGACATTGGTTATCATATGGGATCATATAATTCATTAAAGAATAATTAATTGACAAATTCAACAATAACGCGATTAGAGCTGCGTGTAATACCCCAATCCTTCATAAAAAAAGACAATACGTCTGATGATGGACCGATAAAATCTTAAAATTATAATATTTTTTTTATATATTTGAGTAAATATTTGGACCACTGAAGTTGTCAAGTTATTTCCTATTGTTGTTAAAGGTTAAGTTGCATAACTTCAAAACACAATAGCACTTGTTTTAACAGAGTCCCCACATAACTCAACGTTGTTGTCCTTGTCATATATTTTCTTAATAGCTAGAAGCAATGTGATGTAAATTAAGTTTTTAAATATATGTAGCTATAAATGTACAATTAAGGATGGTACGAAGGTTCCTTTCTTCTAAATAAATATACGTACCAAGATTTATTTCTTTCATATTTTATAAAAGACAACTTCCGCATCAGGAATATATCCTCTGTCCTGACCTGGAGGGCTTAGCTCACTTTAATGAAATAGACATAAAGAACTCCTGGACTCATAAAAAATGATGGGTGACATTTACATTGTTCCACTTCATAAATCAATCATAAGCCTCGACACAAAAAAGAGGTGTTATAAGTTTGACGTCGATGTTTCTCTCTCTCTCTGTGTGTGTGTGTCTGTCTGTGGTATTGTAGCTCTCAAATGAATGGACCGATTTCAATGCGGTTTGTTTTCATTTGAAAGTCAGTTTCCTTGCGGTGGTTCTCTGCTTTGTTTGATTAATATCGGTTCACCAGTGTAAGAGTATCAGCTGTACTCGATTAAGTGGTTCACGCGCGCCAGTATGATCGTTAAATGTCAATTCATTGATGACTTCAACCTGATGCTGCAAAGGGTTTTTAAATATTATTTAAGTAATAATGATAATACAATTTAATAACTATATCATTATTACAAAAAAATCACAATATGATTTATAAAGTCTAGACTAAGAATATTTAATCCAATAAGATCTAAATCAAAACAATTTGGTAATCGAACTCATTCCCCCGGTCTGCTAAGCCTATTTCAATAAATCTATTATGCGATACGAAACTCGTAAATTATTTTCCATTTGCTATAATAATTGAGTGTCTGAGGGTTTATTGAAATACTCACTGGAAAATTTAAATTAAAGTAAATTACTCGCATTAATGATAAAGATATTGAAATACTCCATCGGTCATTATCATTGCACAAACTCATTGAATATACTATTAAATCCAAATTTTTCTAATAATTCAATGAGATTGCTAAGAGTTTATTTGAGAGATTTTTAATCTTTACAATAGCAGTGTACAAAAGAATTCCTATAAACAAACCATTTAGGCAGCTATGTAAAACAATACAACTTTTATCAGACAACTTAAAAGATCTATTACTTTTTTATCTTCATTAAAATATTTTATTAATTGTAAAAAAAAAATATCAACCGCGATATGAGAATTCTATTTTGTAAAATATTTATTATTTGCTAGCAAATGTCAAGTATACATATATTTATCAGGAGTATTTCTTGAGGTCGATTGAACCACGGATTTTCAAGTATTTCCTAGGAATTTTTGTTTCAACACACTTGAACATTCCTTGTTTACACTTAAATGCTTACGTCAATTCAAATTTGTCAGAGGGTACACGGTGGACAGTATACAGTAGAGACATAATTTTCTTGTTCTATGTACCTCGAAAGATTTCTTAACGCCAGATTTATGATGAGAATTAATCTATCGCCGTAAAAAACACCAAATGAATAAACTAACTCTGGCGATAGAAGTGAAAACTAATAACTTAGAATGTTATTTGTGCAATTAATGTGTAAAATTAGAAATTTCATAATGCTTGCATTAAAATTATCAACTTAAAACATTAGCATGTCAGTGACGCGAATCTATAAGATTTTTTCCAAGTGCTCAACACGGCCAAAACAGTTTTCCAATCGAGAATATCATGTCAGCATGTCGGTGCCGCGAACTCATAGGATTATCTCCTACAAAAAGTACTCAACGTGCTAAAAGCAGATTTAATTTCAAAAACCTTCTTGTAACGTTATTAGAAATATGATTGATAGCTTAGTTGCCTTGTAATCAGATTAGAGTAAATCAAAAATAGGCGGAAAAAAACTGTAGGCGAAAGGCCTTTTTTATGATATCTATTAAAATTTGAACGTTTTAAACTGATTAACGGATAAACCTATAAAGAAACAGATTTATCAGCATGCCCTTAAAAGGCTTAAAGGTTTCTTTTGGCTGTCGAAATGAATTTTTAAACTATCTACCCAATGAAAAGGATTATACGAGCTGGATAAGAATTAAGCTCACTGATTTAAAACGTTCACGAAATTGAAAATGTCTTAGAATTGAAATTAACAAAGAACTTTGTTTAATCAGCCTTATCTTCAAAAAGATAGAAACGTATAATAACAGGTAATAACCATACATAAGTTACTATCTAAACACAAATTAACAATACATAATTTTAGTACGTAAATAAAAACAGCTTATTTTATTTAATGTGCCAACTTTGTTAGAACTCAAGGTAATATTTTAACTTATGAATCTCGACTTCAAATTTGAGTCTATTTGTGTATTGAATAAACACGCCAATAATAAGCCTTTAGCATCCTAGTAACATCGCTAAACTAAAGGCTAGGTAAATATTGACTAATGTTGCATTTAGCAGTTTTGTTTATAAATCTTTCTAGGTGTGTGGAGGCCAAATAACAGACAGCTAAACAAGTAAACTGCAATTTTATATTGAGTAATACACTTAAAGGAATAAAAATTTCAATGATATCAACTAACATAGAGCTACAAAATTAGAGGAAGATCGAAAAGGGTATCTTACTAACAATATTTAAAAAACACAAATCGATCAAAACATGGAACTCACTACCACCGCACGTGTTTGCCCTCCCATTATTATCCTGGATACTTTACTTTCTCACCGTGGGAGAGCCACGCTTCGGCATGATTGGGCCGTCTCGACCGGAGTGATACCACGGCCTCACAGAAAACCGGTGTGAAACAGCGCTTACGCTGTGTTTCATCGAGTGAGTGAGGATACCGGAGGCCCATACCCCAATCCAACGCCCCTTCACCATCCCCCTTCTCCCCAGGCCGCCATAGTGTGGGTCACCATGCTGCATTGTTCTTTTTCGCATTGAGGATGGTGACCACCACTCTTGGATTCTGCTCATGCTTTCCATCAGGCTGTGTAGAGTTATTTAGGTAGCTTCAGCATAAAAAACATAGTCTCAATATGAAAACTGCGTTTTCTGTTAATATAGTTGTTCGTTATTTTTTCGTTTTTTCTTTTTATATGTACATATTTTTGAAAACAAATACTTTTTCTTCACCGGAATAGTACATTCATAAAATCACATCTGTTCCTATGTTAATAATATGTATGTAATAACAAAAAAATGATATTTGAATTATATCAGTTGTCTAGTATTCATAATACAAGCTCTGCTTAGCTTAGGGCTGTATGGCTTTGCGTCTTAGATGTCCGATAATAATTTACATTTCATGCGTGCTTTAAGAGGCTTATGACCAAACAGTCAAGACATTATAATCATTTGATATCGTCATTTTAAGGCTGTTGATGTAGTTGATAATGGTGATTTATGACCCTTGTTCTATAAATATATTAGATTATTTTCTTTAAGTTATTTTTTAAAAAAAACCCCGACTTATTCTTTTTTATTGTTTTTTTTAATTTTGATATTCCCTGTGTTATTTTCACGGCTAAGACGAATTTATGAACACCACTCTATGAAAATACGACAAGCTGTTTAGGCTCTAGGGCGTGCCAAAGAAATATACATACCTACAAACATACATACAAACACTCGACAAAACATAACCCTCCTTCATTCGCAGTCGGGTAAAAATCAATTCAAGTCATAAAAATAGACAGTGATGAGGGTATTTCAAAAATCACAAAATCTCATATTACAGTTATTACTATTTATCCTGCTTAACTTAAACGAGTCACATTACAACTAATGCAAAATACTTTTGTTTGTTGTAGGTTAAGTACACGATTATTGTTATTCCCAGTATACTTGATTCATTTAAGAGAATTGTTCATGTGAGGAAATGAACAATTTTCAAGAATACTGGGAATGAAACTGACCAAGTCAACAGGGTACAGTAATTTTTTTTTTAATTTTACCATTTTAATAACTTTACGAGCTGTTACTTATCATATTCACTATGATATCTTTTGGTTAATGAGGAATTAGGAACAAAATTTAAGTGAAAACTAGATATGGCTTGCATACCCTGTATACATTTTAACTAAATCGGTACAATATTTTTTTTTTGAGTTTTCCTAATGTGCATAAAGTAACTTATATTTTATATATTTAGGTGAGAGTACAATCTCAGGATTATATTGTGTAATAGTTACGGGAACAAGGAAATGTCTCCCTTTATCGCATAAGTCATAGAGCCGCAAAACCCTGCGGCTCTGTCACACATTAACTTTCCCTTTAAACGTGAGATATGATTACATATGTAGATAATTTCTGTAAGGTGACAATGTTAATTATAGCCCATTTATATGGGGCGTGAAAACGTTTAGTGTGAAATTATGGCAATTTAGATTGTCAGAACTAATTGTTGTGTTTAATGGATAAGTCTTTATAGTATGAACATGTTTCCTTAATTGTCCACCGTGTAAAATATGACTGTGACTATTAGAATATTATAAAAATATTCTAATATTCACAGTCAACTTCTGACCAGAATATTTAGAATGTATAAAGTTGCGTCTGGCCAGCGTGGTATGGAGGCCTATATATATCCAGCTCTATTTATAAATAACAACAATAAACTATAAAAATATGAAGCCCATAACATTAGGACACCCATAAATCCCAGAAAATTGAGATAATATTTAAAATCCACATATAATGCAACAAAGATTCTTTTGATCTTGAATAAAATGAATTATTAATTTTCATAATTTAAATAACTGATCATTAGGTTTTTAAAATATTTACCGAATAAAAAACAGATTGTAAAATACTAACTTATAATTACCGTTTCCTGAGAAACAGGTTATTTCCTGGTTATTTAGTTATTTTCGAAAGCAGGACACGTAGCTATTTTGCATTATAATTTACTTGGCAGGTAATAAATATTTTGTTAATTATCATCAAAGTAATTTACATTCCATTTTTGTTACAGAAACAAACAGAGTGGAGTCCAGAATATGATGCGGCGTGTTTGGTAAGTACCTATCATAAAACATTTGGATTGCGTACCTACTTAACTTTTTAGTTTCGTCCATAGCTTGAAACTTAAGATTCTTACAGGCAACCATGAACAGCTGTCAGATAACAATAATTTACGCTACTCAATCCGATTAGCTAAGCGGCAATCCGTCATTATTATAAATGATATTCTTTATGAGAATAAAAATTTAGTAACTGATCTTTAGAATATAACTCAATTATACATAAGAATCATACTTATTATTCTATTTGAATGTATATATAAAACATCAGTTAGTTATTTGTAGTATAAATATTGGTTTAAATTAGCACCATCAAAGCTTTACAATGAGACCAGTAGTATTGTAAACCGTAGATATATCAGCAGTGTTTCTGTTAAGAATACACCCCATCCTCTCGATTGTGTCCAATAAAAACACTATTACTTATTTGGTACAAATATATTATCACTTATATTGTTTCATTATTTTCACCTAATCTAAATTCCTCCATGATAGATTTGTATCGGGTAAGTCCTACTAATCCACTAGCTACTTCAAAACGGTGATAGCTTTTAACCTCGTTTATAAGCTGTCAGTGCACACAAACCGCTTCGACTTGAAACATATGACTCTTCACGAAACTAATGAAGTGACGGTAGGTGTCGGAGTTAGAACTAGCATGTCTTATTTAATTTGGCACGATCTAAATCGGAAACTATCGACCCTCCGGCGCCGTCGGCCGCCGGAAATCAAACTAATCGATTTTCATTTCGCCGACAGGAAATTAAATCCTTTGAGAGTCGTTCCCGATAACGGATTTCAACTAAGCATGACACGTGTTCAATTTTCAGCGATTTTACAATGGATTTTTTTAATAAGCTTTCAGTGTCCAACTTATATATTTTTTTAGTTTCGTTTCTCTTAAATGAGTTATATCTCGTTATTAATAAATTGTAATGTCTTCCGTCATCTACATTTAATGAATCAATTACTAACAGTATTATTAATTATATGTTTTTTCGTCTGTAAAGTATGTAAAATTATTAGTCATGTTTAGTTTTATGACCTTTTTTAAATTATCATACTTTCCTACATTTTACATATAGATAAAGATGTAGTTAGCTCTACTTTGCACAACCAACCTTTTCTTCCACATTTTCATGTGGAATATTTTCTTTAAATTTAAAAGAAGCTAATATTGAGTATAAATAATTCAATTCAAAATTAATATAATAGCACTACTGTTTCTTTAAGTCAGTTAATACAATCATTGGAAGTGTTAATCAGCCAATGACAACAGTTATTATACTCCACTAGGTATATCTTGGAAAAATATTAAAAAATGTATACGTATTTTTTTAAACACTTAAACTACCCATCTTTAATTAAAACCAGCCAAAAGTGTTAAAACAGAACGTGTACGACGTGTACAAACAAATATGGCCTTAATGTCATGTTCCAACAAGTAATAATATAATATTTACAAATTGTCTTTGCTTTTAAAACAAAATCTAAATTAAAAAAACATAGCAATTTATTCAATTAACGTCAAACTCGCTGTCTCGTTTCTTGCGTCTTTTTAGTGTTGAAAAATTAAAATTAAATTTAAACATTAAAAAACTGTAAGAGAAATAGTGCATGAATTATTTAATGTGAGAAGTAACAAAAAAGCGATTGCCTTGTATTATGAAGTTAGTAGGTCGTAACTAGACTAGTACAAATAACAGTTTAGGAAAACTACACATTGACAGGCGCGGTTGCGTGTCAAAAGCAATTACTTTTTGAAATTGGTATTAGCTGCAATATTTTTTACTTGAATTAACCTAATCTTTGGTGTCAATAACATTTAAAGATATAAATGACTACGAAATATCTTAATGATTAAGGCATCCCAATCTATAATTTTTACACAGGGCATTATAGTAACATATGGTTCGTTCCCTAAATTCTGTATATAATCATGTGTTGTTCTGTGTATGTTGAAATAATGATTTTTCTCTCTTTCTTTATTCTTTCTTTCTATAGGTTGATGTTTTTGTAAGTAGTAATTAAAGTGATTACGCGTATCATTTTAATGTGTATCGATTATAGGCCCGTCGTTTTCCTAATCTGATGACCTTATTTGTTCAATCATTATTATTATCTTGCTACTTGCTGACTGCCGCTGTGGCGCAGCGGTATTATATACGACTGCTGTGTATGCGACTATCTCGGGTTTGTAACCGGGTCGAACCAAATCTTTGTATGACAGGTGTGTTGTATAATATGTATTTGTAAAAAATGCTGGCTTTCTTTCATGGTATAAGTTCAGTTTAGCGTGTTGTGTGTCAAATGTCTGAAATATTTATTTATATATTATTATTTTTTACAATTCATTTGAAATCTTTGCAGTAATAAGTTAATAAATCGTAATTTCGTTATTTACTTTTTTAACTATATCTCTTTGTAGTTAGTCCAGTCATGTTTCCTATTTTGGAGGCCTTACACTCTTCATCTTTGCACTATCCTTACTATACTACATTTACATTCTTGCACTGTTCATCATCGTACACGCATGAAGGCTTTTTACCCTTTAAATTAAACCAGAATTAAGTAAGCGTCATCTGAAAATTTACTATTGCAGATATATTTCACTCTCATTAACAACCTACTAAAGTAAGTCATTATGACATTCTTTAAAGGTTAGCTCAATCCTTTTTAGTATTGTAAAAAAATGTCTAAGAAATCTCATCAAGATAAATGGAAATTTTCTTTTACAAGACTATACGCTTCGATTTTTTCATTAAAATGAAGTAATTTTTTCCATGAAAATGAAAAATTCCTGTGAACTATTAGCTGTGAAACGATTCCTCGGCAAAGAAAACTGTATTCTAAAAGACTTAAAGTTTTGATTAAAAGTATTTACGAGACAAGAAAAATTTACATAAAAAGAATTTTCTTTCGCTTATACATGAAGGTAGTGTACACTAAAACAGTAAATGTTGATGTAGCTTTATTCTTTCACATTTTTTTCATTAGACTTCTTAGCAATTGAGTGGAGCATGGAACGAGCTTCAAGGTGATGTCAATATGCTTAAAATGTCAACCCCTTTTTACGAAAATTATGCAAACGGAGCAGTATGTAATTTGGCATAGTTATATTCTATAAAGAGGAGAACTACTCAAAGCTAAGAAAAATAAAATTTACTAATTATGGTTGAATTGCAACCACTGGGTGATCGCTAATTTAGATAAATTAGGAAGAGAAACTAATAGGAACCTCTCAGAATACAAGCTTATAAATTGATTTAATTGACTTAGATAGATTATAGTAAAAATTTTTTTTTGGAATACAACTGACGGTACGGGACGTATCGCCATATGGTTACGCTAAACGATTACGGCCCCCCATGAACAGAGGTAAGTAACACCAGAGGCGTCACAAGTGCGTCCCCCGTCCGTAATCCCCCTCCCCATCACCCAAAGGTCGGCCAAACCTTTGGGTGATGGGGAGGAGGATTAGGGGAGGGATTGGGTATGGGCCTTCGGTATCCTCACTCGCTCAGTGAAATACAGCGCAAACGCTGCTACACACCGGTTTACTCTTAGGCCGTGGTATCATTCCGTTCAAACTGACCTATGCATACCGATCCGTGGCTTACCCACGGCAAAATAGGTATGTATTTAAATAATCAGTATGATTAATTTTTTTATCGTCTTATCGACGGTATCACTATGTATAGCTATAATGTCCTATCGACGGTATAGCTACGTATAGATATAGTATTGAATAAGCGACAGAAAATTTGATAGGTATTTAATACTAATAGAAACAATTGAGATATATAACAATTATTTGTATAACTGAAATAACTTCGTAAATTAGTATCGTTGTCACGTATTTATCGAACAGAAATACGGAGGCTCCTTCTATTCTATTTTATTAAGGGAAAATTGCTTTTAATGCTTAGTGGGAGATAACAGGAGATTAAATTATTGAGTAGTTTTATTGGAATATCGATATATATTATATTAAATTCGTCAGGAATGTCAAATCCCACCGAGACTCAAGCAGAACAACCAGACAAGTCAAGCATCTTAAATATAAGAAACAGTAATTATCCGCAGTTCTAACAATATTGTGTTTTAACTTAAAAACATTCAATCAGAACCATAAGTATAAAATATTGATTACAATGTTAGAAGGACCATACTGTATGTAACGCTTTGGATGTAATAACATTATGAAATCACTTGAAATTTTCTGATCAGATCAAAGTTTAAAAAACTTCACAACTGTTGCGTTTGCTTCTCTGTCGTTCGCTACCTAGTACAGTATGAAATTCGTCTACCTATTCGGCATCTTAAAGTAACAATCGAACCTGTTTTAATTATAGGAATCGCTTTTCGGAACTCTTCGTCCCGATTTGAAGAACGTGGTATCGAATCCAAAAATATAATTCTTACAAATAGCCTATTATTCCTTGGGTATTACAATAATCATCACTATTCGTGAAACCATTGTTCATAGGGATAAGCCGCTCCAAGAAAGTGCTTTGACATACACATAAGGAGCGCTTCGATTTGTCCGCGAAAGCAAGGCGGCCTCCCGAGGGAAATTAAGAAGCAAGATATAACTGGTGACCACTTCTCTCCACATCGACTACATACCTATGTAGCCGGCTGTGCGCGTTTATTTTCAATTACTGCCCTGAATTATTTGTCATGGGATCGTGAAGCTTTTTTTATCTGTTTCTCGTATAGGTTGGCGACGTTGGGGAAATGTATGCTCGGAGAACAATACATAGTTTTGATAAAGAGTGAACCTAAACAGAGAATGTATAAGATTTTTTTAGCACTTTTATGCTCCTGTTACTACAATACCTAAATATTTATAGTAAAGAAGCAATAGCCTCTAGAATCACTATATTCATCACCCGGCTACGGCGATACTTGTCATAGCCGGTTAATAAAAAAAATAAAAGGAAGATTAGTCTTGGCATTCTATGTCTGTCTGCATGTTTGTTCTGTTTGTAGTCATTAAGGTGCTTATGGAATCGTAATTGAGGCCCAGGTACAGGCTTATATTTGCGTAGTCGGGTTATAGTTTTACTAATTACGGGTTATAGTTTTAATTTTTATGAAATTGATTTGAATAACAAATATTCAGTACTGTATTTGCCTTCATCATTCATCATTCCATTTTCTATTCTCTTTATGAACAAGATTGATCTCAATCATTTTATCAGTCATATGCGTAGAGGATTAGGTGTATTATTTGTATGTGCACTACCCGAAGTTTTTGAATACCGAAAATCCGTGTTATAGTTGTCTGGAAGAGATCGCCGTGAGCGATGAGACCGCCTATTGTATCATTTGCATATTTGTGACTCATCGTCTGTTTTAACTTTGTAATTTTGCAAGTATACAACAAAGATATATTAATAAATAAAAAAATTAAAATAATCCTTAAGAGAGATACCTTAATCAAGAGTGTGCTGTACCACATATTTCAAAAAAAAATGTTCAGATGTTAACTCATCAATCAGCTCATTTCTAATCGATATTAGGATTTTAATTCATTTTATGTAATTTATACTCCCGATTGTCAGTACTTGATGGAACTTGCTGCAATACATTCTTAAATTAAATCCACTTGTATTTATTTCACTATACTATCTATTTATTTATACATCTGATCGATTTCGCTTTATGACATCATTAAAGGTTTAACTCTAGAATGTAATTCATTTTACTTACCATTGTTCACTGTTAAATAAAAGCGCGTTCACAGATTTTTCAAATGTTTAAATGAATATTTGTTTATTTCTTTAACCCATGATGGTCATTACCATGTTATTATGACTACACGATTGGCTTAGTGGTTTCAGTGGTCGCCACACCGCTTCCTACTGCGCCAAGCGTTGTGAGTTCAAATCCTACATGGGACAACAATTTGTGTTAGCCATACATTGTTGTTCTAAGTCTGAGTGTACTTTGTGTCTGTTTCATGTATGTTTGTAAAGATCCCCGTGACACAGGAATGAATAATATTAATTCTGGTGTCCTTAAAAAATAAAATTAGTAACCTACGTCAGGTCGAGATTTATTTGAATGGTGGTTCATTCAAAGTTTAGATTCAATTTGATGTTTAATGGTTCATAAAATGCACAATTCAGTATTGGCATTTTAATTAAAAACAAGCCAAATATTTATAAACGTTTTTCACAAACTCATTTTAAAAGTAATTTAATTACTAAAACATTAAAATATTTCAGTTGTTGAGTGTTTTGTTAATCTTTTGAAAGCTTACACATCGCTCGTCAGCTGAGTAGGGCATACGTTTTATAATTGTTTATGAAAAGGTTTTTACTAAATATTTACACAACTAATCACAATAAAAGCTTGCTATTTTCTGTACATATATTTATTTTATTCAACTTTGCTTTTGTAAATATAATATGTTATTTTTCGAATGCCAACTCCAGGCCGTTTAGATACGCACCACTTATTTTATGATATTAGATTCATTATTTGATTTGTCTAGACATCTTAAGTTGTACTTTGACATTTAATTTATGGAATGAAAAAACAAGCGTTAATTGAGTTTATCATTCTAAGAGAAGTTAAGCGTTAGAACATTTATATTTTTCAACTAGCTAAGCCCTGCGGTGTTACCCGCGCTACAGCAATACCCGCGGGTAACGCTGCGGGGTAAAATTAGCCTACAAAAGTAGCCTAACTTACTCATTATGTCATTAGCTATCTGCCAGTGCAATTCCCATGAAAATCGGTCCAGCTATTTAAAAGATTGGCGGGAAAAAAACAGACAAGAAATAAATAATTTGTATATGTACCGTTTACATATGCATTAATTAAAAAGCGGTTATTTTAATGTTACAAATAGACACTTCAATTTTATTAATTTTTATGGGTTAATAACATCCTATTAATATGACAAGCGCGAAAGTTTGTGACGATGTTTGAATGTTTGTTACTCTTTCACGCAAATACTACTGAACGGGTTTAGATGAAACTTTGCAGTAATGTGGCTCATACGTTAGAATATATGTGTAATTCTAATGTATGAGCCACATCACTGCAACATTTTACAATTTAGCAAAGTTTTGTGTCATTTGGTCATGCCATAACAATAAGCATTAAATAAGTCGGAAAAAAATATGGAAAATAAACTGTTGTAGTTAAATGATAACATTGTACTGTGGAATTGATCCTGTTAAATATTTCTAATTAAAAGGCCGCTTTAGGACATATCTATCTCTATGCGAAAGCTAGTATAACATAAATAATGAAGCAAAAACACAATTAAATTTAATACTTCTTTACTATGCAAATTTTAAAGTGTTTATTAAATTCTTATCAAAATTGATACATATTTCGCTTTCAGTGTTTAATGTTAAAGAACTTTGTCTTTTACACTAATTCAGACGAATAGTTTTAAAGTTGTCACGATAAAATTGAACAGACTAAAGCGCTATTAAGGGTCTGCTATGAGGGAGCAGGGGTCAGCAGTGGAGGGGTAGTCAATAGAATGCCAATGTTTAATTTTAGTATAACTGCGATAGTAATTAGGTCTATTTGTTACACTTTAACGGCTGAGCGTCTGCACCATTTCAAGTAAATTTGCCATGGATATAATTTGATTCTTAAGAAAGGGCATAGGCTAACAGACATACACGCAGATGAAGCCGTGGGCAAATCTAATTATTATGCTACATTACAATAAGAATATTGGCAACTACAGTTATAACATATTACCTATATATGCCATAATTATTCATGAAATTTATTGGATTAATAAGTTTATCTGTAGCTTATGTTATTTTATTTCCAAAAACCACTCGAACCTTCCCAAATTACAAATGTAAATTCTAGACCCTCAAGCGTTTAGTAAACCTTAGTAGTGTGAGTACTTGTACATTCTCAAAAAAGACCGCAAACATGGTAACAATAACAGTACACAGTACAAATTTCACATAGATCGTGCTCATATTCATTTAATATTATTTATAATGTCGTGTTATCGGCTACACTGCCACGATACATCATGAAGCAAAATGTTAGTGGCCCAACTCTGTTCGTTTATCATTTTTATGGCACCCCGTACAACACAGAATTCGAAAAGAGATTGGGTATGATTTCCATGTAATAAAGAAATTATCAACCTATTTAAAATAATTAGTCTAATTTTCAGATTTAATAAAGCTTGAATCAAACAAGACCCAAAAACATTTATAGAATCTTATGTAATCATTAAAAAATAATGTATTTAATTGCTTAGTATTTATATCTTCCAACTTATCGCTTAAGAAAACAAAATTTTATATCGTATTTCGTCATCAAACAAACGAAAGAACATCAGCTGGCTCTTAGTTGACAATAGGTTTCATTATATTAGTTTTGGAGACGTAAATAAAATTCAATTTCATACTTTTTTGCGCTACGTGTCAATCAAACCAGAGCCTGTACTATGATGTTCATTATACATTTATCCGAGATAGGAATCAAGGTCACGACCACTGGTTGGTCCGTCAGGGCGTACATAGTACTGATGTACGGGTCTAACTATAAACACGTTTATTGTTATATTTTTAGAAGGGCGCAGGCAAACATAAAGTGCAGTTTCAGACATTGTTCTCAAAACAAAACCTATTTACTACAGGTGCAACAGACAACCCTCTGTGCAGGAGATACATGGAGGTAGGAGAAATGTCGTAGCACGTTCTTAAAGAATGTAGAATTGTGTCTGGTCAACGGGCAGACCTATCACTCCCGAAAGCATGTAGCGACCTGAAAAGGTTGCTAAGCTTCTGGGATGATCTAGGTAAGAAGATGAAAAATGCTAAAATGATGAAGAAAGTAAGAAAATGAAAAAAACTAAGAACAGCGACCCAATCAAGAGGCTAAGTGCGGTACAACCGGTATAAATAATCTGATTTAACCTTTTAGTGAAAATGTATATTCATCGTATTTTATGTTAAATACATAATTTTAAAAATTCCACCTAAAATCCGTAACACTGGCTTCACATCACGCACAAGTCAACAAGGGTTGAGTAAGGAAAATGTTTTTTTATATATGCAGGTAAACTCTCAACACAAAACGAGAATGATTTATTATGTTTGAACGTGCCGTGTAAACGTACTTAATAACACATTAACGGTAAGTTGACAGCGTTTAGCCATTTGCATGCTTTGTAAATATATACATATATACATGAGTTTTGCGTGTGTGTGATAATTGACAATTAAAATAAAATAATTATTTTTTTGACACTGATACTAATTAAAAAAATAAGATGAATCGGAGCTGGTGCGAAAACTCTACCCGCACATGGGCTATTTTATTGTGTTAGATGATGATGTGTTAGACTTTACGAACAAACCCATATTTGCATTTATAACGTTACTTAGGAAGTACATATTGTACCAGAGCTAGTACTGTTATAAAATTTCATTCCAAAAAAATTGTGGAATGAACTGTTGCCTACGGTATTTTCGGACCAATACGACCTTCAAGAAAAGAGCGTACTCCTTCTTAAAAGGCCGGTAACGCACCAGTGACGCCTCCGGTGTTGCGGGTGTCCATGAGTGGTTGTAATCGCTTACCATCGGGTGGTACATCTGCTCGTTTGTCCCCTATTACATAAAAATAAATGTTTCATAGGGACATTTCTATTATAATTCTCAAAAAAAAACAATGTCAGCGTAATTGACACTGCAATTTTGATAAGCAACTTCACATGCACATCCCAGAAGGAATAAATTTACCCCGTTCAAATCACATTTTTCATTAACGCTCGTTTGCTATGGTATGATATATTGATATCATTCTTATCATCCTTAGTCAATAAGCTATCCAACACATATTTTTTCAGTAATTCCTAAGATTAGCGCGCTCAACCATGTGAACAAAATAACTCTTCAGTTTTACCGATATATATCTTAATTTATAATCGGTTTTATAGTTTGTTTTCTACATCAATTATGTAACATGTGTCATGAAGTTCTGCTGTATTCAATTTTATGTATAACGTTGTATAAAATGCGACTGGTTCAACTCAAGGGTACAAGCTACATCTCAACTCCCAGTACCATAAACGGAAATTGCATCTGTCAAACCAAATATGTATGCAAGTTTGGAGTCCTCTTCGATTCCCTTCGACGCGATAACTGCTGCATTACTATCTTTCATAGCTCTGTTATTGTACAAAAAGTTTTGAATATATTCAAGTTTATTACATATTTGTTTTAGATAAGCTATTTCAGGATAACAAAAAAAATATTACAGTAGCGTTGCCATTGTTATACTTTACTAAAACTTAAGTATGAAATCGAATAGGCTGTGCCGTTGATTCGTTAGTTGATCATATTCAACTAAAAAATAGTAAACCTTTTTTTTTTCTGAATAGCAAGAAAAAATATTTCGTGTAAGATAATAAAGTTACCAAAAGTATTATTAACAAATCATTCCAGAATTCATATAGTTAAAAGCACGTTTAATCAATGAGTGGTAATTATGTTCAAAGTTACGAAGCTGGCCGTCTCTTGCTTCAAGTCTAGACCATCAAATGTATTAAAGCTAAAATGTGACGCTAAAAGGTTGATTAGTAGTATGAGTTCATTGAGTCCTTTATCGATTTTTGAATGTATTGAAACTTTGGCAGTAAAAAGCACTACTATTAACTGACTTTTAGGATAACGCTTATAAGATAAATAAAATAAAGCATAGAAGGATTGTTCATATTTAAATTACTAATTTTTAATTATAGGAACTTTTAATTCAATTTATGAAGTGTTGTAATTTTTGTACCTGTTTATAGAAATAAAAGACATAACTTTATGTAAATTTTACTGCATTTCTAAACAAACCTAACCTTACAGTTTTATCGTGGTAACAAGTAGTCTGCAGCCTGCTAAACCTGAAACTACGAGTATTCTTCAAAAGTTATTATAATATTTAACTTATCCACGAGTATAGTTTCTTAATATAGTTTGAAACGACTATGTGTATTTTTAACGGCAAACACAAACAAAATAAACGATATTTTCAATGCTTAAAGGCCTCTTAGCGTCGCATTATTATAATAGTTGAGATGTTATGGTTGCTGAAAGAACTTTTTTGAAGAAGTTTGTGCTTGAGAAGAAGCTTAAAAAGCTCGTTTTAAAGTCTCTGGGAAAGCAATTTCTGTCGCTACTAGGTAAATGTTCAGTGTGTGAGAAAATAATGTATATTTAGCAACAAGCTACATTTAGCTATCAGCGTAATCTCCGCCGAAGGACGTCTACAGCTGGACAAAAACCACCCTCAAGAGACTACATAAATTTATCAATTTTTATTTTACAATTTGTATACTTGTCTTAGCACTTACAAACAACTGTAATATTTATCTTTGGATTACTAAATAGAAATACTTGACAGAATAAGAGTTGACCAGACTTATTTCAATAGATTTGTAATAAAAATCATTTGTCGAAATATCTTCATTCGTATTCAAACAAATATATTTGGACACCTGACACAAAACCCACCTAGTCCCATACCAAGCAGAGCTTGTACTATGAGTTCTACACAATTGATATAAACACATGTACACCTTTTTCTGTAAATACATACATATTATACATAGAAAACACCCAAACTCAAATGCTTGCAGATCATATAAATATTTGACCCGACCCTGGAACTAAAGACTTGGTGGCACAGCAGTCGCATATGCTACCACTTGGCCACCAAGGCAGTCGAAAATATGTCATATACATTAGGTTACCTATCCTATTCAAAATATACCTTAATAATTAAATAATAGCTAAAAATTACTGTGGGCGAGGTATGCTTCGGCAGGAACGGGCCGAGACGACTGAAGTGATACCACGGCCTCACAGAAATCCAGTGTGAAATAGCGATTGCGCTGTATTTCGCCGAGTGAGTGAGACCCATAATCCAACCCCTCCCCATCCCCTTCCCCATCCCCAAAGGCCGGTAACGCACTTGTGACGTCTCTGGTGTTGCGGATATCCATTTGCGACGATAATCGCTTACCATCAGGCGATACATCTGCTCGTTTGTCCACTATTCCATAAAAAAAATTGACGATATCGTGTCGCCATCATAAATTTATACAACCGTTTACACAATCAACGTTACATAAAATAATATTACACCGTAACGAATCCCAATACCAATAATTAAAATATAATCACCTGTACACAATATTCACAAAAAATATTACAAATTACAATATTTGTGATTGCTAAAACTAATAATTGTTTTTGAAATACGGGAAATAAATATTACGTAAAGAGTTTTAGTAAAATGCTTCCAATTTTTGTACAATTTATAGTCTGCCTACAAACAGTAACGTTTGTAATATGGTCTGGTCTAGCGGAGTGTGACCAGCTGAAGAATGTTTTTAAATGGATATAACTTACCACGAACACACGTACGCTGAACGCCTGCGCAGTCAGGCATGCAGAGGAATTTTACTCAGATGATTACAATGTCTATAAAATGGGTTATTGACGTTATGAAACAGACTGGTGAAGATTACGGATCATCACCACCCTTTTGCATTCCATGGGTCCTGTCTGATGTAGTAATGATATAGTAGGTCCAAACTTCCTCCTGGAGAAGTCGATTATCTCCAACAGTGGATTATTATTGACTGTTGATGAATAAAAAATGTTTGAGTACGGCTCCCTGGTGTGACATAATCGAGTAGGTAACGCTTTAGCCAAATTTGTTACTTTCTATGATCTGTCAAAGTAATAACTTTGTATTAAAAATGTACTAGATACAAACTTGTGACGTCACTCTTTTGGACTTCTCAATTGAGAAATATATTTCTTTCAAAATGTTTATTTGATTAAAATCTGTAATAGAAATGAAAAACTGTAATAATTATATTTTCCGACCTGTTTTAAATTATTCGTTATAATAAAGGAGTTATCGGCATTTATTTACTATAACAGTAATTTACTCTCTTAAATTTATCAAGTGGTTGGACGTAATGTAAAAAAGTGTTGAAAATTTCATCATCAGTCATCAACAACCCATAATGTCCCACTGCTGGGCTCGGGTCTCCTCTCAGGAGAGGGTTAAGGCCGTACGTCCCCACGCTGGCCAAGTGCGGGTTGGGGACCGTTGAAAATTAATTTGTCTACATTTATTTTACGCTGACGTGTTTCCCTCCCACTATGAACCCGGGTCTTTTAGGCGAAACGTAAAAAAGCATTTCACTTACATAGTGTGGGTCAGTGAATCTGCATTCGCAATGATTATGTTGACCACCGGACATCAATTCATGCTTTCCATCAGGTAAAGTAGAGTCATTTTTGGCAGGTATATCAAAAAAAATATTGAAATAGCTCTTAGAACTTATTAATAGGCTTTTAATGATTGCAGTTTAAATATATCCTATAGATACTTAACTTTCAAATCAACATATTTTTTCCTTATGGGGTTTTATTTCGCCATATTAATTTAGTTCTAAATGACGATAAAACAAATCATGTTCATATAAATTACAAGAGAAATATTAAAGTACTTAAAATCAAAATATGAAAACTTTCTTTTTTGATTTACCAACCATATTTCAAATTTAAACGAAGACAAGTCTCAAGGGATAACTCTCAGCAATGAATGTCTCCTTTCGAATAAATAAAAGTAGGGTTTTAACACCAAAGTTGATTCACTAAAGTAAATGAACTCTTGTGAAATATCGTTTTTCAATGAAAAGTCTTTGAACGTTTTTCAAAGGCTATAAATATTTTGACCCGAATATCTGACGCTGGCTATACACCTCTGGGAATGTTGAGAATGAACTGGATATATTCGATCCAACCGTACTTACTGGTCTTACAATTTACATGCTCTGACTTCAAATCGATTTGTTCGCTATTCAAATACTCAAAACTTTTTTCAAGACAAATTTTAGAAATAAATTAGTAGTAATTTACTTTAAATCTTTTACTCAGAAGTAAGTTAAAATGGTTTGGTAATGTTTTTTTAAGTGTAAGTTTAATCAATCCTAAAAACTAAATATCAACCATCGTCAACAAATCGTATATTTAAACAAGTAATGAAGTATTTAATAGAAAAAAAACCGATTGCGCATAATTTCTTCATCTTGTTTATTTTCATTTTGATGTGCCCAGTGTCAATCTCACGGCTAAGACAAATCTATTGACACCATTCACATAAAAGTAGGGCGTGCTAAAGAAATATACATACATACACACACTCAAAAAAATAGACCCCCTTCTTTCGCAGTCAGATAATAAGAAATTGTAACCAACAGTGTACCCTATATTTTGCATAGATGAGTTAACTTCAGTATGGATTTAAGAAGTATATGGCGAATGAATTTTTGGTGGGATATTAATATTACGGTATACACCGATCACCTAAGCTAACAAAAGTACCTTTAGAAATTTAAACTTACGAATTACATTGGTTTTTAATCTATATATCTAAGCAAATAAAGCCTAATCATCATCATCATCATCAACCTATCGCAGTCCACTGCAGGTCATAGGCGTCACCAATTGCACGCCACTTAGTTCGATCCATGGCTTCTCGCTCCATACACAAAGCCTAAAGCTACTCCAATTGTTGCTTCCATAACGTATGAAATAAAGTTCAAAATAATTTGCTTACCGGTTGTTCTCTAACAGCAAAAGTCCGTCATTTTAGCTCGAAACTCTGATAACAGTCATTATGTTTAAGTGGCTAAATGTGGCAAAAATGTCATGTCGTTTCGAATATCTCCGAAACTACATCAAACAAACACTTTCTCCTTACTATGTTGACACCCGAAGACAACAAACTTAGCATTCGCTATGGTTTTGGTGTTTTTTTGTTACGTAATCATTTTTGTATTCAAATGCATATGATTATATTGACTGAAAGAACAGTAAAAGTTATTTTTAAGAATTTATTAAGTACTAAGTGAGTTATAGGAGTTGACCACAAAAAATTATGAAAATCGTAGTGAAGATATCCCTTTAACAAGAAATATTCAATTTAAGTTTAGGAAATGTATTATATCATAATGAAATAAATTATTATCTTAATATAAATTTAAGGCAGATCAACTAAATGCTTCTAATCCTACCTTTAAACCACTTAACAGTTAATGAGTCATTGTTATGAAATAGTAACATTATTTTACTGGACACATTCATATAGAAGTAAGTTAGTAAATCGTGAACCATGGTCGCTATTTTTTAAACATGAAGTAATTTTGCTATCTTTATGTGTCAAACTAGTAACTACGAAATACAACAGATAGGTGTGTGCATTATGTAATTTTTTTAGTAGATAAAAACATGAATAACGAAATAACCTGACTCTGTGTTCACAACTCTTAAACACTGGACTGTAATGATTTGATATAAGAAACAAATGTATAAGAGGCATGGGGTTCCCACTAAATACTAGGGCCCCAAGCAAAACTCACCTCACTTGCTAATCAACGGATCGAGGATCTAGCAAATAAAAGATCCCAATTAGCGGCAATAGGCTCGTCATATATTAGATTAAATCACTGACAAAAACTAGGCATTGAATAAGTCCTCTGCTCTCTGTCCTTGGGGGAGCATCCGTGATTTTATGTTTATCTTAGCTGTACCCTACATTATATGAATGTAGACATGTTTCCAAAATTAAATAAAAAAATACTTACGATGTTAAGAGGAAAACATATATTAAATATAAGTAAAATAAAATACAGATAGCAAAATAGTGATGATAAGAAGATCGAATCTGTACACTCAGCCAGTACTGAATGGCTAGAAAGGTGACTGCTGATAAGCGTACATATAAGTGTAGCCTTAGATTTTATTCGATACAATTCGAAAATACCAATTCAACATATTCCTGTATGATAACGTGTTGATGGATGACCCTATATGGTACTTAAATAATAACGATCAACAAATTAGAATACGTCAGTAACTTTCTTTCAGCAACAACCCATAATGTCCCACTGCTGAGCTCAGGTCTACTCTCAGGATAGGGTTAAGGCCATACGTCCCCACGCTGGCCAAGTGCGGGTTAGGGACTGGCAAGAATACGTGGTGTAAGCCGCTCGAAGACCTCCAGCTAAGCTTCACAACTGTTATCAGGACCGACTGCTTAACGTGACTTCTGAATCACGGAGACGCTAATGGTAACATGCCACCAGCCGTCACCCATCCAGATACTGACCGCGTCATCGTTGCTTACTCTTTACTTATATACCCTATACTTTATTCCTAGTTAGTTTCTTTATTTGCTCGAAATATGGTAGTGGTGGTGACTCTAGAGTTAGTTTTCAGTTCTTTATATTTCGCCTATTGAATTCAGCGTGCAGTTCGGTTACTATCTTCCTATCATATATTATCATTAATTAGATAAATGAAGAATATATATTTACTTATAACTTTTTTTTATAATTCTGCCTAATGGAAAGCAGGAGTAGAGTCCAAAAGGTCATGCAACAATGCGGCATGGTGACCAACAATATGGCGAGCTAGTGAGATACATCTTCATCATTAGACCTCAGATCTCGTACTCACCAACCAAATACGACAATACGAATGCTGTAATTTCGGTCGGTCTTCTGTGAGAGAAGAATATGGCCCGGTCGAGCCGGCCCGTTCGTGCTGAATTGAATCCTATTAATATTATAAACGCAAAAGTTTCTATGGGTGGATGTTTGTTACTCTTTAACGCAAAAACTACTTAACGGGTTTGGATGAAACTTTACAGTAATATAGCTTATACATCAGAATAGCACATAGGCTAGTATTTGCCGCGATAACCGATATATACGCTAGAGGAGCGGCGGTCATAACCTAGTGGGATAATATTAATACGGAACATAATAAAGTATATCGCTGCAGAATTCACAAAATCGCGTATTTCAATCTGTAAAACATTGCGTCTCGTTGTTTTGTTATTACTTAACATTAAATATGATTCACGGCTAGTTCTAGTATATTTTATTATAATAGAATGTTTTGTGTAACAAAATTGTTCTCATTCTACACAAACTGACTTAGTTTCGTAAGTGACACTTTTACTTTTTAAACGCCTGCCTAGTAATGTGTGTAGGTCGAACATAACGTTACAATCAGCCTCAAAAGTAGAAGACCATATCAACATTTCTAAAAAAATTTTTGCTATATTTTAAAATTAATAATACTTATTGTTAAATGTCTTTAATATGTATAAACTTATTGTATATACGGATATTCATAAATATTAAAATATTTATTGCTAGCTGCGCTCCTCGCTGTTACCCGCGGTTTTTACTATTCCTTATTATCCCTTATGAACACTATATTTTCCGAAGTAAATAGTGGCCTATCAGTATTTCAGACTATGATCTATCTCCTTTTCTAAGTAGACGACGTAAAACATATAATTTTTTTAATTTTCCTCAAACTGCAAACTCAAGAAGACCCACATAATTAGGATTCCAAGAAGACAGTAGGTCAATGCAAATGTTTAGCCTTGTGGATGTCGTACCAACTTGACCCCTTTTATCTTATATCTGTGACATGTCTCCATTTACGCACGAATTATTACTTCTTGTAAATATTTTGCTTTTACAAATTCACTTGACGTTAAACGTAAGTAAAAGAGAGACAATGATAAATATAATACTCAATTTTTGGTACCCTACTGTTTATATGCTATAATTGCATATATTATCTATCTGACTGCTATGTTTGAGGTCTCGAGTCCGATTAATCTGAAAAAAATTGATTCAGAGTTTGTGTGTTTTCTACGTGTAAGATATATGCATTAACAAATATGTATATGTATTTATATCAGTTATCCAGTCCCCATGACACAAGCTTCGCTTAGTATGGGACTAAATGGTGTTGTGTGTTAGATGCCTAACAAATATTTATAAACTATTTATTTGTATTACTTTTAAATCAGCTACAGTAAAATAGATAAAAAAGTTTACGCGACAATTTCCAGTATTTCTGATGTGATTTATGTTTATATTTATATAGTGTAATAGTTTATTAAATAACCATACGTTTTATTGGAATAGCTAAGACAATATTCCACGTTGGATTCCGTCCACGACCAACCAGTGTGTATTGATGATATTTTCATATTAATATGAGAAAGTCAAATAATTTTAAAAAGCCAAGCCTTTTACTGTTTATGTATCATGAAATTACTTTATGATATTTAAACGATCAGCATTTTAACAATAAATTTTACTATCTTATGTAAAAATATAACCATCCTATAATTTAAGCGATAACTTAGATTCCTCCTTGATTCTTAGATAGAATAGAAAATCTTCAGTGGAAATAGTATAAACCTAGCTCTATCATTGAATTTGATTATTAAGATAACAATATTCTTTGTAAGTTAGTTTCAAAAAAAAATATAATTAAAAAACTAATATGTCTACTAAACGTCTGTATCATCGAGTATTATTAGTTGGTATTTGTAAACACAATATGGCTAACCACAAGCAGTCTAACTAGTTAACATTCAGAGCATGTTTCATTGGTATGAATGTCAAACTTCGGATACAAATGAAGTGAAACCACTGTTTCGACATTGTGTAAATTCTATTTCAAAGGATTATACTGTCATTTATTATAAAACAAGTATCTGTTTATTTGTGAAAAAGAAAAACTGTATTAAATTAAATAGCGATGTCGATAGAAATTCTTTTTGAACCTAAAGTTACAAGGATTTATTTTTTATCAACAGCCTTTCATATGCTTAGAACATAGCTTTCTTCATAGAAAGAAGGTTTTAGCCTCGTATGTTAGCCAGAGTTTGTTACGATGTTGTCCATGAAATTTACTCCCTAAAGCTCATACACGGTAAAAGTCATACACGGTAGGGTATACCTGACAGGTTTTCCTGCACAGTTACACCCGTCAGGTAAGCTTGAGCTGAGTAGAGTACATACCAGCACAGTTGTGCAACATACTCGCTCCGGTTTACCTGTAAAGTTCAACTGTACAGGCAAACCAGTCAGGTATTATTCAGGTAATGTGTATGGCTATCTTTAGTCGACTTACCGACATCCACAGAATGAATGGAGATGGTAATACTTCTTATTCTTAATCCGTCACCATACAATAAGTAGCATTATAACTTTCAACGAGAATAAAAATATTCATTTTTTATTCAAACAATGCCCGCATGACTCTTATAATACATTATACACAAATAATTCTAAGCTAGTTTAAAACATATAATATAGGCAGCTATTTACAGTGTATAAAGGTTTGTTAATTGTTTATACCTAATACTACTATATTGAGGGTCTCAAACTCTTTTAAAATATTCACGTCGTATATGTTTTTATAAGAATATTGCAGCAAATGAAGTTAACCATGAAGCCTAATACTTTAATGAGTCAATACTTTAATTCTCCTAATGTCACTAAAACGGGCATACTATAAATAATAGTGATGAAATTATCTCTAGAATTTAATTTAAACTTAATCTTGTAATTTAGGTTGATAGACTGAGTTTTTGGAAGTACTAAATATAGCTGTTATGTACAGTACATAAACATGACTAGTAGTCAATAGAGTATGAATACTTAGAAATCACGGGTACTGAAACTTTTAATTTGAGATAGCTGAAGATGTAATATAATAGTTTCATATTAAAAAGTTTTATCGAGCCCTGTTATTAAAAGCACTATCTAAGAAATAATAAGAAATAATTTAATACTCGTAAAGGCTTTTAACACCATATATACATTCAAAACTAAACCGGTATACGAATCTAATACATATATTCTTTGTGATTATCGAAAAATGTTTAAGTATTTAAAAAAAAATGTTTTTAAAAAGATACTTAGTCATTGGGTCTGTAGATAAACATCTATAAACCAAAACATTTTATTCAGTCTTTGTTATTAATAACTATAGAATGTAAAGTTCTGTCCAACAAAATATTTGTTCGTCTACATGAAATACAGTTGTTTAAGCCCGACCGCTAAATGTACTAAGCGTAAACCCTAACCTACATTTCAAAAGATAAATTGCCCACAAAATTGCCTTTTTTATATTCGATGTAAATATTCTAGAACAAAAAAATTGAAAAGGCAGCCTTCACGGCGTCTATAATGGCATAGATTGCACTTTTTCATCTATTAAACAATATAATTACAGTGGTTATGCACAGGAAAAGGAACTGACTAAATACATAGATATTGTTCAAGGCAGTAGATTAAAATAATCTCAAAAGGCGGCTTTATTGACTTTGTTCCCATTTATTATTTTACGTTGTAGCCACATATGCTTCTTTTTTTCTGTATTTAAAATACAATTAAAAGGGTATTTCAATACAATTAACAATTAGGAACAAATTATATATCGAGACAGTATATAAACTGTATTCGTTTGAAGTGGTTTAGAAACTCGGCAAATTAATATTTTTAACCACAATATTACCTAAAATTTACAGAGATTTTTAAAGCGATCTTATAATAGTTGAGTTTATTTTCTAACACATATTAATAGAATGATATTTACGGCGAAGAAATTTTTATTTTCTATCGATCGAGCTAATCCATTCTTAGTTCTTTATACGAGCATTTCGTCAGCATTTTCTCAAGGCACGCGCCACGTACAAATTTACGCTTCCGTGACCACCGCAATTACCATTATAACTTTAATGATTACAAAAGAAAAAATTCGAAGTCAATGCCAACAAATAGAAATTGGAACCGTACTCTAATAACTCGACACAATAGACACTTTTTAAAACACATTTTTACTACCTAAAGGGGTAGATAGACGTATAAAACATGAATATCTTACCAAATACAAGTTATTCTTACTCATAAATATATACACGATCTTATTACCATGAAGTAAACACGTCTTAGAGAGTATTTTGAGAGAGAAAGAAAATTAAACATATACATGGCTTATGGAAGTGACTTGGACACCTCGAGAAAATTAGGATACATTCTTGTAACTCAAACTTAGTGTCTGGAAGGCTGCCGTGAAATTAGAAACCTAAATACGTATAAATTTGCTGAAATCTGTCGAAATCTGTTATCTAATTCTATGTTCTTTGTAAGTAGCTATCCCAATTTTCGGGAGTTGTTATTCGTTCAAATTTGCGGTCACAGTATTGACAGTGTTTGTTTCTTGATCCAACTTCGCCATGATACAAACTAAAATGCACAGTGGCTTGTATTTATTAAAAAAAAAACAAATAATATTCAACCATCTACGTAAAACAGAAATGTAATGTTTTTGGAGGAAAATGTATCTACCCAAGTATAGCAACAATGGGGTATTGGTTTCCCAAAACAACAATAAGTTAGATCGTCTGAAAGGAGCGCACATTTCTATAAATACGTACTAATCATCTATCAATTGGTAAATTTATGAAGGCTCCATCGTTCATAACGACCATTCAATTTCCTTTTCAGCTTGAATGTACTCGGGAAGTGAAAGCATTTCCTTTCGGCACGAGGTCCCAATCAGGGTTTCAATATACCTACCTATGTGTAATAACAATTGATGTGAATATTAAGGAGAAATCATTGTTAATCGGATCTCTGGAATTCTTTATCCTCGAGTCTTTCGCTCGTGTAAATATAATGATGAAGTGATAAATTTTTCATAATTTATGTATCATTATTGAAAATTTTGTTTAATACGGTTCTGGAAATATTAAAGTACTTATGTAAAATGTTTACTTTTAAAAATAGAATCCTTAGTATTCTTATTCGTAGAGACTTCTGCGAAAAGAGGTTTTGGCCTATAATATCACGCTAGCCAGACTGGTTGGTATACTGGTCATTTTATTTTTCGTTCCTTTTATGTACAACAATGGAGTACAAAAAGCTGATATGATAATGATGATAAAGAGTTCTCAAATCTCTCTCTAGAATATTTTCGAACTTGTACCGGAATTAGACATTAACTATTTCTTATAACAGTAATAAAAATTTTAATGTAACTCTGGTCTGCGACATCACAAACATTAAAGTTATTTTACTTACGTCCATAGCTTGGATTACATTAAACTCGTATTTTCTTTTTTAGTTAAGACATATAATGTATAAAATATATAATACTAGCCATTTTTTTGTGTCTAAATTTCCGAAATGCTGGTTTATACATTTTATGCTTGCTACAACTTCCAGGTTCTATAAAAGTCGTGGACTAAAAAAAATTTTACGTCCAGTTTTCTCATAGTTGTCTTTGACACAAACCTTTTCCTGAGAATAGCAAGCACTTAAAATAGAATTATCAGTGAGTGATTCATTTTTTTTTATATAGATATCATAACTTCGGTAAGTTTTGTTATTATGATTATAAGTAAATTATGTAGCATTGTCGCATTCGTCTACGACTGTAATGATAATGGTTTGATTTTATTAAGTAAAAATAAATAAATTTAGTTTTCAAAAGTAAAATGACAGCGTTTGTGCTGTCTAATTTCGTTATTGAGTACGAGACCGGAGGTGCAATAATACAGAAGCATCACGAGGCCTCCACCTTGTTTATATTCGCAATGAGCATGATGACCACCACTCTTGGACTCGACTTATGCTTCCCATCAGACAGAGTCATTTTGGCAGGGCCATACATATAAATGAAAACACGATGAACTACGAGACTATCAAACTGATTTTTACTTTTTTTAAATGTATGTTTTACTGACGTGCGTAATATAGGATAGTTAACATCGCGCTTAGACTAATAGGAGCCGAGCATTACTGAAAGGAGATGCAGACAAAGTTGCGTGGGTCAGCAAGTTATTTGTACGTAGGTAAACACACGTTTTTATTTATATATTTCCAAATTTGAAAAACTAATGCAAATATAGTCACAATGTATGCCACAACTTAAATACGTAATATTCTTGTGAACGAATATAAGTATAACTAATAGGTTCCATGCGAGACTTCGCTCCTTCTATTATGAAGCAAAAGATATAATAAAGGACAAATTATTTCCTGGAATAAAAATGAAATACATTACAAAATTCACCGCGCAAGGGACTATTTCAGTGCAAAAAATATGTATATAATAACTCTCTCTCCTTCTCTCTCTCTCTCTCTCTCTCTCTCTCTTTCTCTCTCTTTCTGGGGTTGTTCTCTTTTGTTTGAAGATCGTGGTTAGCATCAGGAGTAAAACTGGAATGTTCTACCTTCAACGGTTTTTATAGAGCACGTGTCTTGCGACTGCGTAGAAAGTAAAAGATCTTTCACTTGATCGTGTCCTTCCGATTCTGCCATCTTTCATGACAGGTGTTCCCTACAACAATCTTGTTTTTCAATATATTCATCGCCTCTGTGTACCGTGTAGCTAAAATACGACAGTATACTGTGTACCTATAGGCTGGACTCTTGACCTTTATGATGAAATTCACATTCTTCTTAACTGCATCTTACAAAATCTAAAAGCTCCGGAAATGGAACATTTGTATCACTGTGTGGTTTTTCAACATTTTTTAATAGATAAACAGCATAACAAATGAAAAAGTTAAAACCAACCCGGACCTCACTGACACCTTCTACTTTAAAATCGGTTTAGTAGTTTAGACGGTATAACATACAAACATACATAGACTGCCAAAACTATTATTACCCTTCCTTTTGGCTTCATCATAGGAGGACAAAAACAGACCGTTTCGTGTTGCTGGAGGCTTTACAGTAATTTCAAAGACACATTTGTCTAAATTCCACTGAAGTAGGAGAATTGTTGATCATGCACACTGGGAGGCTAGCTCTTTAAGTCCCTCTTTGTCATTGTCTCTAAAGAGGGACATAGTTGTTTGTTTCTAATACTCGCCCATTCGTGTGTAATTCAGGTATATTCAGAATTATTCATGTAACTGATGAAAATTCAAATGTAGTTCATAAGATATACTTACATATTTGTGGCAATCGTCTTTATCATGACATTCATTATTAATGTTTCACTAAGCTTTTAGTGAAGGCTTAGTCTCTATAGTTTTCCCTCAACTTAGTCTTTATACAAATATGCTACCCTCATATATGTATGTCAATAGTTTTAGTTCATTGTTGTTATCTTTTTTGTTAAAGTAAGAAACTCCAAGCGCTTGTGTAATTGTCACCTGTGTTACCAATATTATCTATAAATTAAAGGAAAACAAAAATACAGAGCAGCCCCAAGTCCAACCACCACGTCAGAACATTCTTTGAAATATGCATACTAAAAGTTAGTTCTCTATATCAAATAAAACATATAGAATTGTTATATTTAATTATACGCATCAGCAAGAGTAAGATTTGAAGATGGTCATTTATAACAGTTTGTTGTTTGAAGATGGTATTCATCCACAAATTTTACGTACAAGTAAGTCAATTATAACACCCCTCTTCTGGTTAACCCATACTTTGGTTAAAAGACTAAAAAAGAAACCAAATTAAAAAATTTCAATTTTATACAATGATTTTTCTTTTCAGTTGACAGATATTTCACTTTTCAATGCAAGTGCATACAAGACTATGTGATACAAAAATTTTTGTATCACATAGTCTTGTAAGTTAAGTAGTACTTTTCTAAGTTTCTTAAAAAACAAGTCCAACTTTCATTTGATTTCTAACACATAATTGTCACAGATGGCTATAAATCTTTATACATACCAATACTTATGATAATACTTTATTGAGCGACAAGTGTCACAACTTTCTCTCAAACAATTTTAGCGTCCGGATTCAACTGCTCATATAAAATCCAGGTACCGTCAATGACATTGCGTACATAAAGTTCAATACTAAAATAAAATATAAGAATATAGTAAGCTGCGACAGTAAATAAGGAATGGAATATTACTGTTGTCAAAAAACTATCTTCTTAAATCATGATTACATTTTCATTAAGTGATTGAGAAACCCAATAACTTATCTTAATGAAAAACCCTTCCAATGTTTAATTATACCTCGCATCCTCTCATTTCGTCTACATTAAACAAGTTACAATTTAGTGCCAGACGAGAAATACCTTTTGAACCAAACTAGACAATTTTCAAGTTGCCCACCCGAAGAAAATTACACGGCGAGCGTTGAAAGCCCGTCCGTCCAGTTATATAGCTAAACTGAAATACTGTCATTAACGAAATGCGCTTTTCCTCTATGAATACATTATAAGAGCTTTTCGTGTACACTGGACTAAGCGTTTTAGATAACAACAATTTGAATAACAAATGTGTTTATGTTCGTTTCTAGATAACAGGCTTATATGTAAATGTTTGTTGACTGATGCGTTATGATAAAACTAGCATGAACACCTCGCAGAACATAAAACAATGGGCCCCTTCCTATAGCAGCGAGAAAGTGAGCGTTAAAGATGTAAGCTCTAATCAGATAAATAACTTAATCTTGACGGGATATCTCCATATTTTATGCGCATACGCTAATAACGTCACGTCACTGGAACGTTACTCCATCGTTACCGGCCTTGTTATTGATGGTCTTCCTTTGTGGTAACGAGATAGAAAACACTGTAAAAGTACAACTGTAAAGAATGTTGTATCTGATATTAGCTCTTTAAATGTTACTGGTGATAAATTGTGTCTTAAAATGTTGGCAACAAAAGCAGAAAGTGGTAAAAAGATTGTTTGAATTTTAGAGAAAATATGGTACTATTGTCAATGTTCTTTGCCCGACCGTTCTTCCGTGTAATTAGAAAGAGCTATGCAGTGTTTATTTAGTTACTCTAAATGAAATAAGGGAGCAATACGACAGTCCACTGTCGCTGTAATAAAGCTTACATGGTGTTATTTTTTCAACTCTTTTATGTAAAATAATAGTACTAAAACGTATTTGAAAACTCGGGAATATATAATGTACTCATTAATTAATTTAAAGTACAGAATAATGTACTTTCAGCAAACATATTTGGAAATCTTTTTTGATATTTGATGGAATGTTAAGAATATTGTAAAATTAAAAAATACAAATAGTAATGGCTGACGAATACATATAAAACGCAATATATACAAACACTTAGGTAATAAATAAATACTGTAAAATAAATTATCAGTTACCTTTTTATCTAATGCAATATTAACTTAATGTGTAAAAATAATAACCGGAACCAACCATACAGTATTAAACATGACTTCTTGCGTGCGCTTACAGAAAAAAGAATTAACAAGAAATAAAAAGTATCCGTATAATTTTGCACAACAGCCAGCTGTTAGAGACAAGCCAAAAGTTTGCGAAATTTATCGTGATCACAAAACCACAACTTTCCGCGGCGGGCAACTTTATTATATACATGGGGCCACTTAACCAGCTAATATTTCTAATGCTTATTGCACACCATACGTGACGATACTGAGACCGATATCGCACCGCAGTTGTGTCACTACTCATATAACCATCATATGACCACAGACTCTCAAATATAGCCTACTGTAGTAACTTTAAAAATTTAGACTCGCATATAAAATTAAGAGATATCGAAGATCTCTCTTAATTTACGTATTTTTTGCCGTGTACTCTTATCGCATACCCCGACGGATAACCGTCTAGCTGATGAAAGTACGTTTTGAAGAAACTGTATTCAGAACTTGTTTAATTCTGTATTAGATATCTCATAGTCTCTCTGAGTTAATCGCTTAAATCATTTTTCCAACTCAGCTATGATCATCTGGTAGAGCTTGAAGTTGTACCTCCATTTTATAATCGATAGGTTTCAAATCCTATTGTTGTCCTTTTTCTCGTCATTGATTCAATTTCAAGGTAGTAGAGCCACGCTGACTTTGAGCAATAACGGGCCAACTTGACTTGGGATGGGTAGAATGAGCACTACATTTTCACAGAAGATCAACCTGCCAGTGTTTCATTTGTGAGTGCAAGACCGGAGGCCCATTGATACAGAAGCATCTCAAAAGACCGCCATAGTGTGGGTCATCATGCTGCATTGTTGTATTGTCTGCGTTCGCAATGAGTATGGTGACATACTCATTGCGAATACAAATTATACAACTCATGATGCAGACTGCTCATGCTTTAGGCAGAGCAGAGTCACTTTGGTAGTCCCATATATAGAAAAAAAATCAAAAACTATGACAGCACCAGGGCCAAAAGACTAGTCATACTAAAAGAAATATTATGGAGTGATTTAATACAAGTCTTAGTTCTGTATTAAACAAACATATTTTTTACAGTTTCCGTAATGTAATTATTTACATTAATTATGCTCTTACCAGTAGCTATTCGTTAAATAAAATTCGCACACTAACAAAACAAATAATATTTATTATTTTCACTTTTATTAGTTTTGTATCTACAACGAGTTAGCAGTAAATTTCTGTTAGAAAACTTAAACCTGTCACCAACCATATACATGTCTTTTACCACGACCGCCACAGTAAAATAGAAACATAGAATAATGCTTACACAACGTTTTACATGGCTTGTTTAATACACAGGTACATTGAAGAGCCTTTAAGAAAAAAGACAATGGATATCAGTAACATTATTTCATAAATTTGGTAGTCAGTTCATGGTATGTCCATCTGGTATTGAACGAGGCCGCGGTCAGCCCGACGCAAACTGGTTTTGTTCATTATCAAAAGTCAATAACTTTCCGATGCATTCCGAGTCATGGCCAAAGTTACGATTGGTCAACATAACAAGTAAGCCGCATATTATCTGTAGAGATTTATGAGATATCAAACTATAATATGTAAATATTGTCCTGTTTGCTTTCTTTTGTTTTAACGCAAGAAACTTTCGCTTAGGAAATTTATGTGTTCTGATGTGAGAGCCAAGGATTTTTTTTCTCCACAAATATGGTATTGGATTAACTTTGCGGAATTATACATTATAACCTAATTTTTGCTATATCCAGCGGCTTACTATTATTGAAATACACCGATTGATTGAGGGTATAATTTATTTGAACTCCTATTTTAGCTAATCGCAAATGTAAGCTAGGTTCTAGAGTAACATAAAGTATTTACAAAACATATTATGGGCTGGGTTAAAATGTTTTGAATTATAAATCTAAATTTACACTCAATAATATAAGTTAAACATATATTTTATGGACTTGATTCATTTGGAACTTGTAGCGATAATGCTCAACCATGCACAAAATATGCAATTGAATAAATAATCTTTAAAACTAGAGTGCTTACCTCATTAGTGTACAAGTATCTACTTGTGTTTCTTACGTAATTTTGTATGTGACGCACATATAATTATCTTAATACTTGTGTATAAACTAATAAATAAATTCGTTTATTTCATTCATTCACGTACGTATGAATATTTTGTTTCAAACGTATGAGTATAAAGAACATTTCTAAGAAACTTACATAAACGTTGAATACAAGTTTTTATATCAATTCTATTTTGTTAAAGATAATCAAAAATAAAGTAAGTTACAAGATCCTCATATTATGTTTAAGAAAATAATGATCAAATCAATCTATATTAATATTATAAAGAGGTAAAGTTTCTACCTTTGTTTGTATGGTAGGGGGTAATCTTCAGAAGTACTGATCTAATCCTGAAAATTTTTTTACAAACAAAAAGCGACACGATTCAGTTTTTCATGTTTTATTTTGATTGTACCAAACATTCAGTTAAAAATAATAATATTTGTAAATTATAACCGACATGTACGTGGGCGGAGTCGTATGCAGAAGCTAGTTTTAAATGCATAGTGATATTTTGCAATAAAATAACTAATAACAATTACGCGTATTTTGGTAACCCATTACCAAAGTAGTAAATAGTTATTTAAGTGTATGTTGGTACCGCAGAATGGGATACTATAATTGCAACATTTTTAGGCGTACTTCTACACATTTTCTCTAAAATAACTGAGCGATAGCTGTTATCTAATGCTAACATTTCTGTCACTTTATTTTAATGTGTGTTGCTCTTTATCTCAGAATAAATCTTCTCCTCAATTGAAATAGTGTACAACGTAAGAGTTACTATTTACTTAAGACTCCTCTTATATTCTTACTCCCTTAGAAGTGTAAATGATATATATAGCTATTTATAAATTTATATAATTATGAATATCGGTACCTAGTTAAAATAGCACATTCTCGGAGAAGTTTGAAACCAGACTGCCATATAACGAAGCTATATTCTTTACTTAAATCAATCACTGCATACTTTTTGTTAATTTAGCACGATCATAGGTCTTGTTTATAAAGTAAATAAGCATCAATTCACCATGACGCTCTTGTGTCTCCTGCTTACATTTTGCTCATTTTCTTTTCTAAATATGATAAAATATTAGAATCTCCAGACCGTATTATCATCGAGGGAGCTTACATAAGCGAAGCAGCTTTGGTACTGCACTCATTTCTTATATTTATTGCTGCAGCGCCATTGAACGGGAAGATGATCCCAGTAATTGTAAGTAATATTATTAGATTTTCTCCCTCAGTTAACTGAAAATATACCATGAACTTATAAATTAATGTGATATTATTTCATTTTTGGTTTATACTTTGAGAAGAATATGTTCTAGTGTTTTGATTAGTCTATCAGCTTAAAGAAGTTGAGATAACCTGTATTCTGGATAATGACTTTTATTCTATAGTAGAACATTCCAGAAATACACCTCCCTCTTCCTAGCTTTTATAATTCTTAAGATTATTGGGGGTCGGCTTCTAGTTTAATCTGAGGGTGAACTGAATTCAAGAAAAACTAACAGTCACTATTTTTAGGGCACTAACTATCTAGTGACGATTGCAATAGATGTTCATGACACCCAATGCCCGTATCTTGGAGAACACATTAAGATAACGGCTTAATGTGTTCTCCAAGATTGGGGCATTTTGGATTGCAGAAAAGTAGATACAGGTAAAGATGACTGAGATATTACGGTAGAAGATTGATCGAGGAATGAAGATTTATCAAGAGTATAGTGCAGATATATTGTAAAATGGAGAAAAGATACACGGCAAGAAAAGTGGATGAATAAAAGTAAACACAGAGTGGTGAGGGATAATTTCATATTTTTATATATTGTAATCCTATACAAACAAAAATATATTTTACTATTTGGAAGGAACCATTCTATTGAGAAGCTAAGCTTCTATTAACATATCGATTTTTTGTTTTAATTAAAACAGCTTTCCCTTCAAATATACACAGCCAAGCAGCGTACACACAATTAAAAATACATGAATTCAGTTTACGACAACGAATCTCGCTAGTAATCTGATGCAATCAAAGCAAGCAAGCCGAATTGTAAAGTGACACCCCGACTTAGACCAAACAGTTCCTTGATTAATCCTGTAAACAGGCGTATTTACACACGGTGCACACGGTAAATCGTTTTCATAAGGCTGATTCCACATGATAGAAAAAACTGACGAAAAAAACTGGATCATGCAACTAAATTTGTAACTTGGGATTTCATTTCATCTTTAATTGGTAGCTTCTATGGATACGCAGTGAAAGTTTCATTTGTGTTTTTTTTATTGAATAGATGGCAAACGAGCAAGCATATAGCCTGATAATGAGAGATTACCGCCGCCCATGAACACCCTCAACACCAGAGGCATCACAAGTGCGTTGCCGGCCTTTAGGGAATGGGGGAGAGGTTAGGGTATTTGCCTCTGGCATCCTCACTCACTCAGTGAAATACAACGCAAGCGCTGTTTCACACCGGTTTTCTGTGAGGCTAAGGTATCACTCCGATCGAGCCGGCCCATTCGTGCCGAATCATGGCTCTCCCTTTTGTAGTAAAGTTGACGAAAAAATATGTCTCAGAGGCTAACTGGTGGTTACATTACATTAAAGAAGCGAGGACATCTTAGACTTTATATAAAACACCAGGATAAAAACCAATGGCAGTGTTCACCAAAGATCGAGGCATTTTCTGAAAACGTTCTTAGAATTTTAACAAAAATGTGGCGTGTTCATTTTTCCCTTATATTTAAATTACCGTGGGAGAGCTACGCTTCGGCATGAATGGGCCGGCTCGACCGGAGTGATACCACGGCCTCACAGAAAAACGGTGTGAAACAGCGCTTACGCTGTGTTTCATCGAGTGAGTGAGGATACCGGAGGCCCATACCCCAATCCAACGCCCCCTATCCCCCTCACCATCCCCCTTCCCCCCAGGCCGCCATAGTGTGGGTCACCATGCTGCATTGTTCTTTTTCGCATTGAGGATGGTGACCACCACTCTTGGATTCTGCTCATGCTTTCCATCAGGCAGGGCAGAGTCATTTGGCAGCTTAAATATATAAAAAAAAAAAGAAAAAAAAAAATGACTTCGTCATTCCAGTACTTTGTACTTAAGTAATAAAAAAAACATCTTTAATATTCTTCTGTATTCATTTCACTGCAGTAAATATCTCCCTTTGAAGTTTATTTATCCTGTTGCATTATCCTGGTTTATATTTATAGGTTCTTACACGGAAATTTCTGTCATGGCAGACCACAGATGTGATGTGCTTGTTAGAAATTAATTAAATCCTGTGATGTTATTATCATTCATACAAAAATAGCTCGTAGGATACAATTTCTCGTTGTTATTGTAAATGGGAGCTATTTAAATAGCAAACATTCATTATCAAACCTTGGACAAAAAGCTTTAGATCATCTAGAGAGATCTAAATCTATGTGATTTAGTGATTACCTATTCGGTAACTTACACAATCCATACTTATATTAAAATTAAAGTAACTCTGTCTCTCTGCCCAGCTTTCACGGTCAAACCGTTGCACCGATTTCAATGAAATTTGGCTTGAAGACATGGGTTACTCTTTACTGCGATAACCGACTAACAAGCAGGCGGAGCCGCGCGAAACATCTATATTTAGAAATACAAATTATTCATAAAAAGTTCCTTTACTGTGCTTCGGTACATGATGCAAAAACTTTAATAAATTTACAATTAAATGCAGTTAGACTTTAGCCGCTACAAGTTATATATCGTTTATATAAAAATTGTGTACAAACTACATAAAAAATGCTACCTTATATGCAATTGTAGACTCATCCTAACTTCGATGAGTCGAGCACGGCGAGACGTGTTGTGCCTGCAGTCACATCTAGGTATCACCGCACTCTCTGTGAATATAGCAGAAGCGCACTACAAATACTTTAATTCGCTCTCGTAAACTCAACAACATAGAGTTACTAGATATGGTAACTAGTTTTATTTTATTTCTTTATCGAATATGGGGCAAACGAACAGATGTATCGCCTCATGGTAAGCGATTACCGCCACCCATGGACAACCGGAATATCAGAGGCGTCACAAGTCCGTAGCCGGCCTTTGGGGGATAGGGAAGGGGGAGGGGGAGGGGTTAGGGTTTATTCCTCCGGTACCCTCACTCACTCGGTAAAACACAGTGCATGTGCTGCTTCACACCGGTTTCCTGTGAGACCGTGTTACCACTCGGGTCCCTTTCGATGGTCTCCGAGAACTGAAGAATAAAACTATCACCAGATCCTGAGACCTGATATCACGCTCCTTCTATCATATGACCATATTTCGAAGCTTTAACCAATAAAATAAATCTGAAAAAATTGTTATGCAACAGTTAATATAAGGGTAAATGCTGAACATCAAATTTTATTGCCACCCAATATTGCCATCATAATGCATGCAGATATAGCCGTGTAACCAAATAAAACGTCACATCTAAGCGTTACAAACGGAAATTTCAATATTCATTAATGTAATATATTTACTCATACAAAGTTGAACAAACAAAAATATAAATTTTCCTCTACGAGAAAACAACTCTTTATTAGTGTTGTGTTCTTGTTGAGCAAAATTGATATATGGTTGTTGTTTAATCATCATCAGCCTATCGCAGTCCACTGCTGGACATAGGCCTCTCTAATTGCACGCCACTTAGTTCAATCTTCAGCTTTTCAAATCCAGCTCCTGCCAGCCGTCTTGCGAAAATCATCACTCCACCTGGCCTCTGGACGTCCTACACTACGTTTGCCAATAACACGCGTTCTCCACTCAAGAACGCGTGTTATTGTTTTGCCCTATATAAAAAGTTTTGCCAAAAAAATAAACAAAATATTTAAAGAATGGGTCACTCTTAGCATTTAGGGATATAAAAAATAGATAATAGCCAGTTCTTACCGATACCGATAGGTACACAAAATTTCATAGAAATCGGTACAACTGTTTCGGAGCAGTTTGGTAACAAACACCGCAACACGAGAATTTTATGTATTGGAATTATACTAAACTATATTATTGACCTAATTATTATTTTTTATTAAATTGATTTATTACATTATTATATATATATTAATAAAGATGTAGAACTTCTACGTCTTTATTTAAATATAAATATAGTATTTCTTAGAGAAATTACCATCGCATTCCGTGAAAGGCATCAGAATGTTAGAGAAACGATTATTACACATCCGCTGTGAAATCTACGTATTAGTGTCAACTATTCTTCGATCAATAACATACGCAATCTGTAATATACTACAATTTAATAGGATCATTAAATAGATAGTAGATGTGGATTTTAGCATGGACGTCTTTATGTAACATTGTTCAAGTTTTTTAAATCGTAATAATCATTTCCTTTTGCATAACATATTTATACGAGGTAAGTATAGGAGACTTGCTTTCATACATATGGACTGGCTCAAAAAGCTAGTATCTACCAAGTTCTTTAGATTATAATAATAGTAGTAGTAATGAATAGAGATTTGGGCTTCATTGAGAATAATGCAATTTTCAGTATATAATGACTGAATCAATATGAAGCTAATGGGTATGTTAAGCATTCTATTCCATCCAAAACTCTTTAGTTATAATCATTATGTTTCTATAACTACTTATTCAATACAATGTAATACGTAGTAATTTGACAGTACAGACAAAATAATATGGTAAATTGTAAAGTCAGTTTTACATATGTAACTTATGTGTATATTATATGACCCTTAAGCATCATATTTTTCCGAACGAAATATTATTCTACGTTTAAATGATACCAAACAAGCATTATATTTCAATAATGCTTAATAATGGCAGGATTTTATGGTTAACTTTAAATGAAGAATAATAACTGATGTAAAAAAAATAAAAACCCTAGAACTTTTGGCAGCAAGAATTGTATGTTCACACTGTCGAGTGGTTATTACCCAATACCCTTCTAATAACTGCAAAAGTAAATTACACTAATATATTTTCTTTTGTAATAGACTTACTTTCATCTTACGTCAAAATCATTATATTTAATTACATCATCAGCCGCTGTTGTAAATAAACATGCTTTACTGTAATTACTGTTCGGACGGTAAGCAGTTCAATTAATTAACGTAGTATTTACTTTCTTACTCTACTTAGTGAAAGTAATTTGTAGATTGTTTGATTTATATTTTTATAATATTCACGTTAAAGTTGTGAAGTATACTCTTTCATACACTTGTTACTGCGCATAATATTTTAAAAATATGTATTTCTAACACACAAATTTGTAACTAAAGAATTTAACCTATTTACTTTTGTAAAATGTGAAGATATATTTAATAGGCCTGTTGGTGTAGTTCTTAGTAACCCTGATTGCCTGACTGACTGACTGTAGTAGCTGGGAGGTTAGGCAAGTAATTAATAATATTAATAAGTATTTTGTCATGATCTCGATAATATATGCTGTCTTAAGGTGTAATTTATCTGTAATAAATAGTATTTATTTAGAAATATTTAAGTATATTAATTTATAATTTGGTCGTCATGAATCCGATTTTGCCTATATTGGGATCAGACCGCCACTTATGAGATATGTGAACTTATTGTTTAGGTATTATTTATAAAATTTATAAGTACTGGGTTATTTTGTCAAAATCCAAGGGAAGAATAAATATTACTCTTAAATATACAAGGTAATAGGGCCACGCTAATTTGAGCATAAATAGGCAGTCTCATCCAGGGCGGTACTATCTTCTCATAGACGAACAACCTAAAATACATACAAACACAGCGTTTTTGTTCTAGATCACCATACTTCATTGTTGCATTGGCTGCAATCGCAATGAGTATGGTGACTCTTGGAATCTGCTCAATTTTTTCCAACAGGAGTAAATTAACTTTGGTATGCTGGTTTTTCTACCAAGTCTTAACAAAACAAAATTACGAAGATTGAGCAGGCCAAGGCCACTTCTATATTCTTTACGCTGTTGTAACAAACGTTAGCAAAGCGAAGACTAAATCGTGTAATGCATTTGTTAAACAAAGCTTCACGTTAGTTGCAGTGTTAATTAATGTCCCGGTTTCAGTTCACGTCTACTATTATTGTATAATTAAAACCTGTGACTATTGTACCTGCTTCTCGTATTCTGATATTTTTGAGTATATCCAGTAGAAATAACACTTACTTTTCTTGTGATGTTATTAGTATTTGCATCTAAAATTCAACCGAGATAGGAATGAATTAATGCTACGGAACTTTACAAATAAATATGGAACGGAACCAAAGAATAGCCAGAAGAATAACATTTTTTTTGCCTGGAAGAGATTGCCTTTGGGTGATAAGGCCGCCAATTGTACCTCTTCGTTTCGTGTTTCCTTTGTAAATAATCTGGTGTACAATAAAGCGATTATTATTATTATAGATCACACAAAGTTTCTCATGCGGGAATCAAAACTTGGCATCCCACAACACTCAGCGCTGTAGAAAGTAGCAAAGTGACTACGTCCGCTTGATTATTACGTTGTAAACCATATTGGTAATTGTTGCAACAAAGCCAGGCGTTCCTGGCAGATTGGTGCTTTTTGATAAAGACTCTGCTATCCCATGTATTAGACCTATTGTCAAATCCATTTACGCTTTTTTTTTACGTGGTGGAATGCCTTTACGCCCTTCGCTCCCCCCCTGCGGGGACAGGGGGTTCGCTTTGTGTGGGACTCCCGACTGACTCCAGCCAGACTACCCACTAAACCACCACGTGTGCCATTCTGCGCCTGTGACGGGAGAGATCCGGGAACCGCTTTCTTACGCCATCCGGACCACTCCCAGCGCCTGCCCGCACTGAAGCAGGCACCGTCTTATATCCATTTACGCTGTAGCAACCTTGTCAGCTGACATTCATAAAACGACATAGCGATAATTAATAGCTCATGACATTCGAACTTTGTCTACGATGAATCTTGGACTACAAGTCTACTCTACATTATAAAGATAATGTTTTTATTTTTAACAGATTACTTTGGTAAAGTTCTACTAACATTATCTAATATAATTTTGCTGTATAGTAACGCCAAAGTTGTTTAGTTGAATGTTACAATATCAGTATACAAATATCGTATAATACTGGTAAATTTGAGACGTTATCGAAATAAGTTAACAATGTTCCACCCTAAAAACTTTTCTCATAATTGGGTAACATGTAACTGTCTGTTGAAAATTTAGTTGAATATATTGTAAATTATAATATATTCCTGTTAGGGTTACGTAATAATGATCTGTTATTGTAACCGTGTACATAGATGGAGCTTTCCGTAATAGCGTAGATACATATATTATTTTTTTGTGCTATTTAGCTGAATCGGGGAAGCAGTCCACTACCGGGCGAACGGCTTTCGGCCTCCACCCAAAGAGGTACGCGAGTGGCGTGACAGCCTTCTTGTCGAGCTACGATAGCTCACTTGTCATCCCAGCACGAGGCTCCATGTGCTGGCTTTGCTGCGATGGAGACTCTCCAGCCCATCATGATCGAGTGGGCAGGGCGGCAGCACGGGACCCTTCCTTCCGACTGACGCAGGTCCTTTCCGGGCACTGTTGCTTCAGGCAGTACTTGCACTTGGTCACAAGGAGGGAGTTCAGTCCCGCCTGTCAACGCTGCGACTGTAGTGAAGACTTGGCCCAGCACACCCTGCTGGTTTATCTCGCCAGAGTGTCAGAGGAGATCTCTCGCTACTGGGCATCATACGCTCTAGGGCCAGTACCAACAGCTGATTAACTGTGGTTGTAACCTACTGCGTAGAACCCAATTGTGGCCGCGGATGAACGGGACGGATTTTTCCCCTCCATCCGCTTAATAGGCCAGCCACGAGGGACAACGTAGGCGTGTGCCATACGTCGTCTAATTAGAGAGTCTATTTGAAAACACACCACCCCGCCGCAAAACCCGGTGGGGTGACGACCCGTGGGGATCTCCACACGTGAAAAAAAAGGTACACATATTTGTAGCACAATGCTTATCTTTGTCTATATAGTATGTTAGTATATAAATGAGCTAGGTTTAAAATATTAGTATAGTTAAGGAAGCATTTAGACTTTCAATTGTACTGAACAATTCTGCATCAGTAACAGAAATAACTGTAAATATGATTTTAAATAATCTTGTACTTATTTTACAAATCAGTGATATAAAAATAGTTTATGCCGTAAACACCATCATTTCTAAATCTTCGCTTTACATTTTTGGGTTTTCACGTGTGTTTTTTTATCTAAAAGCTGCGGTAATGGCTGAAACACAGTAATTTCACTAATAGACCTGTAGGTCTAGTGGTCCAGACAGCTAAATCCATACTATAGTTATTTACAACATAAAGTTAAAAATATATAAGCATGTTTATTAACCTGATAGACATAGTGCAGGCTCTGTCAAGCTCAAAAACATGAGGCTATGTTTGAGATGAGTTAGGGTTATTTTTTATTAGGTTACTTACTAAGTATTTTAATCATGTATCAAAAATTACTACAAAGTTTTAAGTTATGAACCACAAAGAAATGAACCTTGTTTAAAGAAAACAGAACTAGCAATCTTATTTAGAAAAAAAAATTCTAGCAAATGGCAGGTAAAATAGCAGGTAATGCGAAAATTTTCAATTAAAACCTTATTGCGTACCGTGAAATACATCCATATGAATAAAAAAAGGTAGCCGAAATGTATGTACACGCATAACTTCCGATCGACTGCACCAAATTGGATAGTTATTTTTTTCAAGTGTTCGTTTTTTAGGACAAGGTTTGTATAGGAGAAAATGAAAAGATAACCGGAAAAGTAATTTTATTTTGTCCGTAACTGTTCACTACCTGTGGAAGATGAGGAGGGGAGAGTCACGCTTCGGCATGCATGGGGCGGCTCGTCCGGATTGATACGACGGCCTCACAGAAAACCGGTATGAAACAGCACCTGCGCTGTGTTTCACCGAGTGAGTGAGGATACCGGAGGCCTATAATCCAACCCTTCCCCTAATCCCCCTCCCCATCCTCGAAGGCCGGCAATGCACTTGTGACGCCTCTGGTGTTACGGGTGTCCATGGGCGGCGGTAATCGTTTACCATCAGAAGATACGTATGCTCGTTTGCCTACTATTCCATAAAAAAGGGAGATAAATACAAAAACACGTTTTCAGGAATTTATGAAAATAGTGTGGTACAAAGTACGCCGGTGCAGCTAGTTTAAGTATAATAATAGTATTACTATACATTGCTTAGCTGTCGTGCTTTAATGTCCAGGCTAATTGATTGACAAGCGAATAAACTAGACAATATATCACCAATTGTTAGCGAGACTCTACTATACTACTCCCATTGTACAGTCTTGTAACACTCTTAACAAGACTTTTTTCTAATTTCAGTACAAAAATAGGTTTACAAGGAAGCCGGTACTTTAATTCAATTAGTGTCGTACGTCGGAAACAAAGTTTTTACGTCTGAAAACGGCATATCATTACATTTTTTTATGCAACATAGTTTTTTGTTTAATCTAAATCACTGTGAGAAACTGCAGTGACTGTTAATTAATTGCCATAGCCGACCCAGGTAATACGATAAACATAACAAAATAAGTTTTCTGAACTGCTTAGTAAGATTCTCAATTAATTGTTATTACTCATGATTTATGTAGCCGGAGACTAATTTATGGAGAATAAATGTAAAAAGTGAGATCATTATTATAATCATGAATTCATTGCATGGTTTAAGTATATATGTTTGACTCACTCACAGGGTTGAGTGAGCGGCAATTATCATGAATCACGATAGAGATAATCTGTGCTGACATAAGTGCTTTTTTTTGCATTTAGTTCATAGAAAAAAAAACAGAATGTTTCTTAAAGTACTTTTGCGGATCTAAAACTAAAATGTTATCATATATTTCTCTAACTTAATAAACTTACACCCTTTTTTTACACGTAGGGCCTCAAGGTGAAAAAATAAAATAAATCATAAGTCAGAACAAATTCTCAGTTCAAGAACAAAACAGCTTTCTGGGGGATGAGCACTTGAAGTGATATGTCAATTGAAATGATTACAACTACACGGTGTTATGTCAAACAACATAAAAAATGTCACGTCATACCATTGCAAAGGACTTGAATATACTCTATGAAGGAAGTTCTTGAAAACCCTGGCCGTACTGGGAAACTCGATTTCGTCTTCGACTTCGACTCGATATCGCTTACCTCGTTGGTCTAGCGGTTGACGTATCCTACTAATGAGTATAAGGTCTTAGGTGCGATTCCTAAGTCGAGTCAAATGTTTGTATGATCTGCAGATATTTGTTTCGGAGTTTTCACAAAAAATGTGTTTATATCACTTGTTTAGTACTTGTCTGTTAGATGTCCGAAAATATTTTTTTTATTATTTAATATATCTGAAAGCATAAGTGAAATAATTTCGGATTAATTCAACCACCGCATATCACAATTCAAGGATTAAACAATCCTATGTACCAAAATGATAACAGCTGCTAGCTAGATGATAATTAAGTAATTAGGACTTCTATTAATTTAGTACTTATACTGAAAATTGAACATGATTAAAATGACAATAAAGTAACTAAAACTTCTAATACTTTTCGTATTAGTATATTATATATTTAGTTATATATTATAAAAGTATTAACTATTATTGACGGGATGATGTACACAATAAGTTTCGAGGTACAAAAATTATTTTAATGATTATTTAATTAAATCTATAAAGAAACTCTATATGCTACATTTATTTGTTTATACCATAATGTTGTAAATATTAGTGTTAAAGCTACATACAGCACGTAAAACATAAGCAGCCATAAATCTTTCACATTCATTAACTACCGAACCAAAATAAATATTATTATTTTTGACTAATTATAACCGAACAATAAGGAAACACAATTCTTACTAGAAGTACAATTTGTTATGTGTCAAAATATACAAAAGACCTGTCAAATACCAGAAACATTCAATTATCCATTCATATGTTGTTTGCTTTAAATTTAGGACAAAATAGGTCATTTATCATGTCCTACATTCAAGGTGAACTAAGATTTCCGTAACATAGTGTAATTTATTATGTCACAGAGACTTTGAGTGCCTTTCTTGACACTGTCACGATTGAAGTGGACAATCTTGGACAACGGTTATGATCTGAACCGCATACAATCACGACTGCTTTTTTTAAATGAGGTCTAAGTTACTGTCACAGATTTTTTAAGAGAGACGATTGATCTTTGGTGTAAATAAAATTGATTGTGTCCGAGATATCATTATATTTTAATCGAATATAATCAGAACAGCTTGATACACAATTTACTTTCAGTAACAAGTCGGTCGCCCATTTCGCAGAGTACATCTTTTCGGAAAGTTCAATTTTCGACAACTATGTCCTATAAATCTGTCTGAACTTATTGTAAAAAGCTTTTGAAGTTGACTAGGCACTAAATAAAAGACCACAGTCTGTAACTCTCGTCTCTTATTGTTTCAGAATCAGTGTCGTCCAGTATTCCGACTTCTACTTTTAGCCGGCAACCGGCCGTATTTGGTAAGACCAGCTATTTTAATTTACATTTAACATAACCTTTCAAAGCTAAGGTGATAAACAATAATGAAATTTAATAAAGAAATTAATAAATAAGGATAATAACAGTGCACAAAAAAGTGTTTGAAAATAAAATAATATTTAAACAAAAAACATATATCATTAAAAACATAAATCGCTATAGCGTAACTGTCAAGTATTTATACCCATTCTCGTTTAGATAAGACAAATAAATTAATAACACTGGAATAAATCGTTATTTAAGGTTAAATTCCAGCTTAATTTAATTACCGTTAATTACTAATTTAACAAAAAAGGCTGAACTATTATAATTAAAAATAAATAACGAAGGTCAAAATAAACAAAAAATAAATAAATATCGCTACCTCTAATGTTTGGACTACTACGATCATAGCGACTCACGATTAGGGTCAAGTTTCAAGGTCTACCGTTACATAATTCTTCAAACATTTCACCTCTACAATAACAGATCAGAGAACAGATGTAGTATCGATAGACCGTATTGTTTGCGGACACTTCTTGATCGATTGATCGGCACGACAATGAGCGAATCAACAAAATAAAGAACTTCACTCACGGAACATCCGAAAATCAGTCATTCGATTATTTACAGCTTACCTTCAGAACGATTTTCTTCGCTTGAAATAAAAGTGTATTAAGTTGAATTCCAAGGTATTTTTGAAGAGGTTTATTTAATTCTTCCGATAAAAATAAATTAAAAAATAGTCAGAAATTTATTTAGTAACAATTATATTTATACATTCAGTAAAACAAAACATTTTTCACTTGATGTCATAATCCTTATTATAGTAAAAAAAATTGATCTTGCTGACTCAAGGGAATAAAATTCACGTAAAAATATACAATTACTGCAAAGAATAAAAGTGCGAAATGCAAGTGCTGCAAATTGCAGTTTTTAATAAATCGTCAAAAGATTTTACGCTACTGCGTTCTATTATTTAAAATTATGTTCACGGAAATTAATGCCAGTACAATAGGCATTAAATACATTCACACATCATTAGGTATTTCATGGCAAAAAGAAAGTACATATTAATAATTTTGAAAATGTTTTGTGTTTATGAAGATATCTGTACAATAAGACACAACGGTGATGAACAGGGGCTTAAGTGTGACGACGGTCTGTACAACCTGATTTAAATGTTAGGCACTTCAAGAATATGTACTTAATATGTTTCGAGAACGTATTATTTGACAGTTTTTTTTTATTTTTAAATCCAAGTATTAGACAAGGTAAAATAAACGTTAACAACAATTAAAATTATTTTGAAGATGAAATAGATTGTTATGTAACCTAAATACTTTTATTAAAATTAAAAAATACACGGATAGACTATTAAAGTCTCGCGTTTCATGACATTATAATTATTTTCACGGAATTAACGCGATCTCTTATGTAAAGGTATTACATACCTCTGATTTGCCTGACGTTTCGACCACGTTTTACTTGCCGTGGTCACAGGCTGACTGATGACGAACGTCAGGCAAATCATTCCCGTAAAATTAATTATTAAACACTGTCAGAATTAGTATACTCCATTTAATCGTGTGTCACGTGTTCTCTAATAGTAGTAGTTAAATTGGATTAGATATACCATTGACTTAAAAAATACAGACAGTACTAGTTAGACAGTAGTATATATATAAAAAGCAATTAGGTTTTATAACATTGTAGGAGCACGGATATAGTCACCGAATGTACAACCAAAATCCAAAAGAAAATTAACATCATCATCAATAGCTTTAAACAGGCACTGGACAAAGGCCTCTCTAACTGTCTACATAATAATACCCAATAGCTAAACAAATTAATATAAGGTTTGTGTAATTTTTCTCTCCATTGGCAGTTTTATTCTCCTCTTAGCCGGCTCTTACGAGACCCACGGGATGAAAAGGTGTGTTGATACTCCGTGTTTTTAATCAGAACTACCTTAATATAATTATATACATAATCAACACCGATAGCCAATAATGTCAATAGTTTTAACAAACATTGAGTCTGAAATAAACTTCACTAACCTCAATATATTGCAGTATTTACAAACGAATATTTGGAAATGTCATTGTAAAATATTAAATGCTTTGTTGAAGAAAAACCATTCACTGTTCATACCGTTTAAGCGTCAACCTTCAAATAGCTATTCGAAACCATAAATAGTTTAAAAACTCTTAACAACAGTTGCATAAATTTTTCACAATAGAGCGTCGTGACTATGGCAATCAACCAACGCCCGGTTATATCAAGTTCATGTCAAGCTTTAACCGCAAATATCTGTCCAGCCAGTTTCGATTACGGTAAAATCATTCAGTAAATTTCAAAGTGGGTACGTATAAAGGGACCTAGGTTATTGCTAACGCACCACATTGAAACAGATCATCCTCAACATCAATAGCAATTTATTATTCCATGGCTGGGTATAGGCCTCTACCTAAAAACGATTTTTCTTTTAATAGATAGTAGTCTACTAAAAGAAAAATAGCAAAATCATAATATATATAATTTTTAACATTTTAAATTACACTAGTTTTACCTTTACAACTAAAATTGCAGTTGACATCTCAGGGCGAAGCTAGCCTAGAACAAAGTAGGCTAAGTTACTCTTTATATCATCAGCTATCTGCCAGTGATAGTTCTGTCAAAATTCGTCCAGCTGTTTTGGAAATTAGACGGAACAAGCAGACAGACAGACAAAGTTTTAAAAATAGTTTTTTTTAAATAAGTGCCTTGTATATACTTTGCATTTAGTCAAAACTCATTAATTTTTCATTACAAACATACATTTTCATTTTATTTATTCGTATGTATTATCCAATAAAACCAAAGCCGAATAAATTTTCTCTGAAAAGTTTGTGATTTCCTAATTAGTGAAATATTAGATACATAAATGTTTTATTTAGTCGTGAGTCGCGATTTATTTTAAAGAACTTTACTAAATCGTGACAGTTTAGTTTCAGTAGTTGAAAAACTACATAAACAATTAGACTTTACATGCTAGTTATTTTTATTATCAGCTGATAAATTATTTGAAATGAGGATTATTTATTAGCAATGATCATTTCGATCAATAAAATAGGTAAATAGAGGTAAGTATCGGATGACTGGAAGTACCTAATGACTGTGTCCGTAAAACTTTTTAATACGTAACTACAAAATATTATAAAGAACCTTAAGGCAATGAATCAAATTTTATGTAAAAATTCAAAGACTGCATAAGAGCAGTATAATTTATTTTACATAATTATTTTGTCTATAAAGAAATGTGACGAATATCTTCTAAAATGATTAAAAGTTGAGGACTGTAGCATATTGGGACTTATTGATGAACTAAACAATAAAAAAATTATAATTGAGAAATATTGTGTTACCGTGGAGACGTTGAGTCATTAATTATTATCTGCCAGTAATTACGTGTTACCCTACACATCGTTATAAGTTAAAAAACTAACATCAACATAAAATTATCGTTTGCAACTCGCTTTCATAGTTTTAAAGTACTTGCTTTCACCAAAATTATAATTCTTGCCGTAGGCTAAACCATTGTTCGTGTATATAATTGTTTGGTTTATTATGTTGGCGAGGTCCTCAGCTTTAGATAGTTTTTGGATTAAATATTTTAAGTAACCATGGACCAAAGTAAATGTTAAAAAGTCGTACTTCATAGTAATAATTATTATAAATGCGAAAGTAACTCTGTCTGTCTATCTCGCTTTCACGGCTAAATTACTGCACAGATTTCAATGAAATTTAGCACGGAGATAGATACTTTGATTCCTGAGAAAGGACACGTGTTACATTCTATCGCTATAACCGACATACACGCGGGTGGTGCCGCGAACAAAAGCTAGTTATCTATATATCTTGTTAATAGTAGTTGGAATCTCCATGTGAGACTGTTAAAATGGAGACTAAATCAGACATGGATAATTTTTGAGTTGAGACTGCGGTTAGGCAATCGTTGCGTAGAGCGCCTTACGAGAAAGTTGAGCGACTAATTCTAAATAGTGACTAGCAGCGGATGGATGCGGATTGCCTCGGCTTGGGTTGTTTGCTACTCCAGCAAATATGTTTGGGTTGGGTCATCGTCCACTAATGATAGGCTGATAGCAATGATTATTTTTGAATCATTATTGATGGCTGTTTGCCTTGCCATTCCAAATTTAATCAAAGTTGGAAATCACGCGGACTTTTCTATGAATTGACATATTATCTCTAAGACTTAAGGATGTTAGTTCTCTTTCTTCTAATTTTCCTACACCTTAGACAGCTATCACAACCTCGTAAAATAAAATCTATTAATTTACATGCAATATATTTCTAACAACTTAACCGTGTTTATTACGGTTGTAGTTGATTTGCTCTGTACCGTTAACGATCGGATATTAAAGTACACGGGTGTTGATCCAAACAAATCAACGCCTCGCGATACTTATCAAAATACCTTCAATAAAATCATAATAATAACAAATCACCTTGGTATTTACTCCACCTTTGTCTTCTTCATAACCTTTTAGCACAATCATTGAACAAAAGAATATCAGTAATAGTTATTTCAACAGTAAGGACGTGCTCAGCGACGCGGTTCATTGAAATAAGTCACAATTTGTGAATAGTTGCTTCACGTGAAAGAAACTATTGACGAGCCTATACAATATGAGCCTAACAACTTAACACTAAATAACTAATGACTTAGAACACATGAAAACATCTGGGTCCTAACGTATTCTGATTACACGAGTTGTATATTTGTTATTCTGAATTTAGTTAAAGCAATATTAAGTAGAGCCTGACAGCATAAGCTACATCATTTAAACGACCTATGTACTTTCTACCATATAAACTTTTACATTTAACCGCAGTTACACTCAGTTTTGCATATTTATGCTGCTAATTTACGTTATATGAATATGGAAAGTAATAAATTTTGAAATTTTAACGTCTTTGGTAACTTGAAACGACATATAAAGTACGTATTTTTTTAAACGTTGCATCCTATTATAATTGGAGAAATGAATCTCGTCTTCAAAATAAAAACCAACAAGTAATTAATTATTGAAAAATTTAAACCCAACTGCGTCAATATCATACATAAAACATATAAGTTATGTATTATTCGTAATCACCGTTAAAAATTCTTTATTTTGATACCACACTCGTTGTATTTTAAATTTATTTTTATCAGTTTACTTTTAGCCCCCAAAATCCTTAATTATGTTTTTTTTTTAAATTTGGAAGTACCTAGTATCACTTTCACGACTTAGGCGAATCTATTGACACCCCTCACATAAAACTGCTACAAGCCGTTTAGGCTCTAAGGCGTGCCAAAAAATATACATGCATACTCAAGAAAAACATAACCCTCCTTCTTTCGCAGTCGGGTAAAAAAGGCAATATAACTGTCATTATTTACATAAATTTTATACTAAATGCTAAATTTAAAACAACCAATCGATAGTTGGTTGTTAGACAGTTCGAGTTCATTGCCAACGAATGACCCCTAATATGAAATATTTAGGCCAGTTATTAACCATAATCACGATCAATGATAACAGTAATACAAAATACATTAGCAAATGACCTGTCACAGGGACACAATTGATTTGTGAATATAATTTAGGCTTGGGACACATTGCTGTGCGAAATTATGTCAGCGAAAAAATTTCGGCCTCAACTTTAATTACAATCGTGAAAAATTATAGATGGTATTGGAACGGAAAATACCCTTTAAGTATTGTTTGAATACTTAAAGGGTATTTGTACTTTTGTAGTCCACTTTGTTTTATTTTATTATTACACCAGACCTGAAAACTTTGATCAATATACTATACTAGTTTATGCCCGCGGCTCCGCCCGCGTGTATGTCGGTTATCGCGGCAAATAGTAGCCTATGTGTTATTCTGATGTATCAGCTATATTACTGTAAAGATTCATCAAAATCCGCTTACTAGCTTTTCCTAAAAGCGTAACAAAAATCCTCACAAACTTTCACATTCATAATATTAGTATACATATGGACACTATCTATTTACGCTAAACAAGACTATTTTCTTTCTTCCTGTACTCCACTTATAAGTAAGAAAGTACACATAGATTAAACAATAATATCTCAAATGTATGCAGCTAATCATCTTAAGCAGCATATATGCTTATTAAGTTGTTAAGCTCTGAATATTTTCGCAGCGAAAGTGTGTTACTGGTCTTAAATACGAATAACAGTATTAGTAGTACCGGTTCTTGTCATTAATTTAGATAGGCATTTGATTAATACCAACCTGTTTGCATTAAAATATCAACAAAAGGCATATATACACTCGTTTAATTGCATATTCAAATTATATCTGATAGAAGAATCAGGGGTTTTGAATTGAAATACAATTACACGTACCAGACCTTTAAATGTGGTATTGGGCTTTTATTTTTCTTTGAAAATAATTACAGCGTAATGATTTGAATAGAATTCAATTATCGTTCAATATTGGCAATGTAATAACGTTTAAGATAATTAAATTTTTTTTTGGTTAGGCGTACATTTCGTGTAAACCACCAGTGGGAGAGCCACGCTTCGACATGTATGGGCCGGCTCGACCGGAGTGATACCACGGCCTCACAGAAAACCGGTGTGAAACAGCGCCTACGCTGTATTTCACCGTGTGAGTGAGGATACCGGAGGCCCATAATCCAACCCTTCCCCTCATCCCCCTCCCCATCCCCCAAGGCCGGCAACGCACTTGTGTTGCCTCTGGTGTTACGGGTGTCCATGGCCGGCGGTAATCGTTTACCATCAGGTGATACGTCTGCCCGTTTGCCCCTATTCCCTAAAAAAAACGTATTCTATTGATTTATTGAATTACTACTTAATAAGTAACTGACCTAGATATTCAATGGTCAAAAACTTACTTTGTACTTTTTTATACTAATATTATAAAGAGGAAAGACTTCATTGTTATATATATTCAATTGTCATATTATATAGATATTCAATAGTCAAAAACTTACTTTGTACTTATCTATACTAATATTATAAAGAGGAAAGACTTCATTGTTATATATATTCAATAGTCATATTATATAGATATTCAATAGTCAAAAACTTACTTTGTACTTATCTATACTAATATTATAAAGAGGAAAGACTTCATTGTTATATATATTCAATAGTCATATTATATACATATTCAATAGTCAAAAACTTACTTTGTACTTATCTATACTAATATTATAAAGAGGAAAGACTTCATTGTTATATATATTCAATAGTCATATTATATAGATATTCAATAGTCAAAAACTTACTTTGTATTTATCTATACTAATATTATAAAGAGGAAAGACTTCATTGTTTGTTAGTTTGCATTGAATAAGCTCCGAGACTACTGAACCGATTTGAAAAATTCTTTCACCATTAGAAAGCATCATTCCCGAGTAAAATAGGCTATATTACATTTGCAAAAAATTTAGGAATCCTTATGAAAACTTCGACACTTGGCCAAGTGTTCTAAGCTTGGAAAGTTTGCTAAGATCGTGTTAAAATTTATAATATTAAAATTTTTGGGTAAATACCAACGTCTACGTTTGAAGCTGGGGCGGGCTGCTAGTTGAGATATCAATCACTGTTTGTAATTCTTTTTTCACATCGAAACTCAAATTGCTAGAATCAGTACTGTTATGTTTTAAATACCTTTTGGTTAGAAACACAATAACTTTAATCTCACAGCGTACTCGGATCAACCGATTATGAAGACTTTCACGTTCTTATTCCTTATAACAAACATTAAAGGAGACAAAAAATTCTCTTGAAATATAAAAAAAATATGAACTCCTATAGTGTCGTAACATACATCTATATAAATGAAAATGAATAGGCAAAATGTACGAGCATAACATACGATCGATTGCACCAATTTGAATAATTTTTTTTTATGTGTTCGTTATTGTTAGGACTGAATTTGTATAGAAGAAAATTATGTTTTATTTAGGTGAAAGAAAAAAGGAAGGATGAAGATTAGAAGCTTAAGAGAACATAATTACTACAACAAGTTTTTCAGAAATTTAGAAAATATTTACAAAAGAAAAATATGGCGGTACGTAGGTCTCCGGGTCAGTTAGTAATAAATAAAAATTAAAGTGTCTATTTGTTACGTCAAATTAATAGGTTTTGACCAAATGACTATGATAGTATATACGATACTTACATAAAAAATCTTTTTTTTTAATTGTTAGCTGTCGGTTTGTTTGTTCTGGCTAATATCTGGAACGACTGGTCCAGTGTGGACAAGACTTCGGCAAGCAGATAGCTGATCATACAAGAAGTACCCTAAGCCACTATTTTAAGTTTTGCTTCACCCCGCAGCGTTACTCACGGCTGTTGTTGTAAAGCAATAAAATTAACCGCAAGTAACACCGGGGTTTACCCTCTACGGCGATTTCATAATAATAAAACAGCAAGATCACTTGCAATTACACACGCAATGCTTACGTATTACTGTCAAAGCTAAGACAATAGTCTGTCTACCCACACGTCTTCAACTAACAACACCGTACCATCAGTTGAGGCGTGCCTATATTTCTTCTAGCTCGCGAACCTCGATTGCCTACGCATACCGGGTCAATGTTAAACAATTAAAAAAAAAGAAACATCGTAAGTGATGTAACGAATTGCATAACAATGAATTTGAAGTTCAACATTTATTATTTCCTGTTTGAAGCATGTTTCAAGGTAATGATGTATACTAATACGCTCCTGAAATGCTTTGGGCAGAGTTATAATAATAAAGGTATGAATTCTACTTTTCACGGGAATTAACGCGATTACTTATTTAAAGGTATTACATACCTCTGATTTGCCTGACGTTTCGACCAGGTTGCACTAACCGTGATCACACGCCGACTTGTGTCCACCTGTGCGTCGTATGTCAGCCTGTGACCACTTTGAAAATAATTGTTATATCATAAAACGGAAAAGTTTAAAACTTAGTATGAAAGTAACTCTGTCTTTATGTCTGTCTGTCTGTTACGTTTTCATACCTAAACCGCTACAGTGATCCCGATAAAATTCGGCATGTAGATACATTAGTTCTTCATTAATTTTTATACAACGATCTTGTTATTTAAAGAGAATCAACGTTAGAGAATCAAAGCTATTTTGAAGCTTCCATAGACGTCAATTGACATTAGAACAGCTAACTATCGCAAAGTATAAATAAGTTTATTTATCAAATGTTCTCCTATAAAAATAAATATTCATATGTCAGCAACATTTTAATAATCTTTAAGCTTTATTCACAAAATATGTCGACACAATATTCTATGTATACAATTCTCATATTCCTAATTATAATACCGTCGTGCTCAAAAATTAGCGTCTATAATGATAATATCGTTTTGCTCGCTTTGTTGTAGATTAGTTGTCTAAGTTAGCAATTATCTGATGGCGAAATCAAAACTTAATGGCTTACTGCATCAATAATACTTGAAAATAGAATAAAACCACGTTTAGTGTTACTTAGTTTGAACTTTCAACTATTTTTTGTTGATGTTATGCTGATTTTTGCAATTAAATAATGTTATAACAAGCTTGTTTGAAGCACTTAAAATTTATTAACAAGTTGATTTATAAATACTAACGGTTATAAACAGTTTTTTTGTCTAATATTTGTTGAGTCACGTCGACTGACATCATAAAACGTAATATGGACAATATTAAAAGCATAGATAAAATTAACTACTTTTTTTAAATGGGTTAATTATTTCGACATGTTTCTATATAACTAGCTGTATATATAGCTTAGACAATACAATGTCATTGTACAAGTATAGCTCTTGATTTAACTTGTTTTCGATGCCAAATATTTTTTGAAGGGTTAAAATTCAAAGTTGTTGAAGTTAAAGTTAAAAGTAATAAAATAAATTCACCCAAGATGAACGTCTTACGGGTGTTATCTATCACTTCTATAAACAAGCTTTCGTTTCATGCAACTCATAATATCAAAGAGGGAAATCTACTTACATTTATAGAGTACTGGAAAATGATTTGTGGGTTATAATGTTTGTACAATTACTATCCGCTTATATATTTAATAATAACGACGAATTTTATATTTGCGGTGCTAAGTTTCTATACGTTTTGGATAATCCAAAATTGAATCATAAATATTTGTAATCGTTATACCTCAATAAATCAAGAATTTAAAAAAATGTTTAAGCCATGTAATGTGATTAGAGTAATATAGAGTAATAAGTGATAGAGCAAGTCCTATAGAGCCAATATCAGTAGCAATTCAAAATGTTGTTGATATTACAATAAAATATTTTAAAAAGTTGTTGGCCAAAGTCTCTCCTACGGGGAGGCCTATGTCCAAAAGCGGACTGTTATGTAATGAAATGCACATCCAGTATTAACTAAGGTATGAACATGACATCAGCTTATAAGAATAGTAATAAGAGATCTATTTAAATTATTCTCTGAGTAATTGTTGATCCGGCATTCCAGTCATGACATTTGACATGAGCCTTGGAGCCATTTACCATGAAGGTTTGTCCATCTGTCGTGACCTGATATTGTCTGGCAGTGGCACTGTTCCCATTGTTTGAATATAATATTAATTATATTCAGTGAAATACATTAATGAACTTTCAATTCGCAACCAATCTAATAACTGATGTATGTAATAAATTAATTATATTACCAGTCTTAAGATTGTACAATGAAAAAATTTGCAATAAATAATATTAAAGGAGCATTTTATTGCTATTTATTTCAAACAGAACGAACAATCGAATTCAATTTCAAATAAGCTACTTTACAAATTGATTTTCAACCAAAACAATATTAGATTTAAATGAAGACGTTGGGAAACCAAATCACTGTCTGGAAGTCCTTTTATGCAGACAATTATATAGTTATATATTGTTAGTCAATAAGAAAGAGATATACGATTGTAATAAAAACGAGAAAACTCCAAATTTTCGAAACGTGATATGTTATAAACCTCTTCTTGATGTTTAGTACACACATCAAGCTCGCAATCTTTATCTATAAAACCTTTTTAGAATTTTGAGTTCTTCTTTGTCCATTAACAATTATTATAGATATTTATGGATTACTGTCTAGTAATACCTAAAATTAAATACTCCCGAACAATTGTTAATGCATGGAGATGAACTCAAATTAATATACAATACAATTCTGTATTTTTAGTTAGGTTGACACCTGACTACAAATAACAGAATTGAAACAAATAGGAGTTGTCTTCAGTAGAAAGAAAGTTTTACTTGAAATACGAAAATTTAGGTAGTGGTTTTCCACTCATTTAAACTAAATTAGATTTGGCTCAGAAAATTTAGAGATTAAAGAAGTTATAATTAAACATTCATCATACTACTGACTACGGTGGAGCAGAAAAACAAAAATGAGACGAGACTAAAACAAGACAGGCTACTACACAAAAAGCAAATGAATGTTGATCCTGAATGTTTGTTTTTATGAGGTTACGTAATGCAAGTTCGCAACTAGTAAAGTTATTATAAAAAGTGATTACTGCTCATGCAGATGGATTCTGATGGATCTATTATCTATATATTTACATATTATTTTATTAATTTCATTTGATACTTCCTGTATTTACAATAGACACACACATATATAGAGTACTAACTAGCATACTTGGCGAAATTCGTACCACCATATTTTTTTTCTTGAATTATTACCAAATACTTGTCATAGTATATATACCTTTTAATTGTTATTGAGTGCTTTGTTGGCAGAGTGGTAGCTGGTAGTGCTGTGCATGAGGTCTAGGGTTCGATTCCCAGGTCGGACCAAATGTTTGTATGATCTGCAAATATTTGTTTCGGAGTTTGGGTGTTTTCTATCTATAATATATGTGTATTTTCAAAAAAAAGATGTTTTGATATCAGTTGTCTAGTACCCACGATACAAACTCTTACTCTCTGCTTAGGTTGAGACTAGATGGCGTTCCGTGTTAGATGACAAAAAAAACTATATAAACCTTGTCCTGACAATAACGAACACTTAAATAAGAATTATCCAATTTAGTGCAGTTGATAGAAGATATTATAGTCATATTCAACTACGAATTTCATTTGTCAGTACCTGTTTTCATACATATCTTATGGAAAATAGTTTTCATTAAGGATCCCTAGTTTTAAGTAGAATACGTCATATTTTAAGTATAGTGTGTTAATAAACTTACATGTAAATTAATCTCCATATCACTGTCATTAGTATCGCTGGCATAATCACTCACTCACTCACTCACTGTATTAGATAATAAGTGGCGCAAGTCAGGTGAGGGTGGGTGTAATCTATTATTAAGCTGTATTAATATCCGTTAAACTTGTGTTTTTATTTTACCAATATATATCGTACTTATCTTACTTGTTGTAATATTTTTACTAAAATATAAGGTGAGGTTGACATTTCAGGCAGTGGAAATTTTAAAAATTTGTAGATGCTAAGACTTCATGTCTAATTTTTTCTTTGACTGTCTTAACAAACATATTGATTTTTTTAAATTTTTAATCGATGGTTTTAATAAAAATGATCTTTCTTTAAAAATGAGTCCGTTACTACTTATACTAGAAACTTATTGTTTTAAAATTACGAAGCTAGAATTAAGTCTAACAAAAAAAATTGAGCATCCATCAACAGTTTTACGCTGACGCCACAAAAGCTCAACAGAAAATGGTGTCGTAAATGCATCGTCATGTTTAATGCATGTATCTATATAACCAAACGGTGCCCCCACACCCCCTTCTCTCCCCCCAACAGGACAGCACATCAATCTGAATCAGTTTGTTTGATTGGCGCGCCATGATCCCGATTGTCCCCGGGCGTTCAACCGGTCAGTTTCGCTTACACTACGTCCCTGAATTTAATAAGCTCAACTAACAATACATTTGTGGACTGCATCAAATTTAAAAATAACAACTTTGACTACGAAATGTAATTTAATAAAAAAAAATGCTTAAGGTACGATTCAAAAAACAAATAAGATAACTTATTAGATCTGACCTCAAAGTTATCATTTACACCTATTGACCTAGTCTCAACAAGATTATTACATGATGCGTTTTGTCAATGTACCAAAACAAAAAATGGTAAACGAAAATTATTGGTTTAAATACATTATTGAAATCTAAAATCTCTTTTACGCCAATAATATCAAAGTGAAATCGTAAACAATTTGAATTTCTATTCACGTACTGTACGGTTTGCAAGTAAATATTACTAATGGTGTTTTGTCCAACAAACAAATCTTAAATACCTACATGCAAAGCAAGAATTTTTACAAAAAGAAAACCGACTTCAACTTGAACTAGACCAAATATGAAATGAGTCCACATGGGAAGCACCAGCTTACAAATAAAAAAGAATCAACAAAATCAATTTTCCAGTCGAAAGTTCTGAGGTAACAAACAATAAAAAAATACATTCGAATTGGGAACCTCCTCCTTTTTTGAAGTCGGTTTAAAAGCACTTGCTCTAACTGGTTCATCATCGCAGAGCCTAACAAGTAAAGCATATAAGCTTGATTTTTTTTAACTGATGTTTCTCATTTTGTTACCTCCAATTTAAAAGGATATTTTCTCATTTCAACCCTAAGTCCGCATAATAAGATATGAACAGATGTTAGAAGTTCGTCATTTTCAAGTTTAATAACACGAAATAATCACACAAGCAATAGCTAGTATGTTCATAAATTTATTTAGTTTTAACTTTATTCATTTTTGTACATCGGCGGACTTAATCCCCAGGGTTTTCTACCAGTCAACCCTAGAGTGATGCAGGATTATTGTGAGATAAGCGCACGTAAGTTTCGTAATTTAACTGAAATACACAGACTTGTATTAATTTCTTCTATGCAGGCTCCATTGGATTCTAAAAGCAACCAGTTTGCGTTCTAATTGCCAGTATGAATTTTAACAGAAACAAATAACATTTGTCACCTTAATTTGATACTGCCTACAAGGCAGTTTGTCTGCTCAACTATATAATTGCTCAGTACCCGGTTATCAACTTATTCCATACCAATGTGAATACATTTTTATAATTTTGTATACTTTTCCTTAGTGGTAAGTTTTAATATTAGTATGTACGGCTGGTCCATAACTTTAAAATCGCTCTAAGCGATGGAAGGGCTATGCTCGGCGTTTCTCTAAGGGATCACATCGGGAACGAGGTGATCCGACCCGACAAAAACCAGGGTCATTGACATAGCCCACAGGATTAGTAAGCTGGAGTGGCAGTGGGCGAGTCATAATTGCCGTAAAACCGATAACCGTTGAGTATTGAGTGGAGACCGCGTCTCGGCAAACGTAGTGTAGGACGTCTACAGGCCAGGTGGAGTGATGATTTGTGCAAGACAACTTGGCAGGAGCTGAATGCGAAATGCCGAGAATCGAAATAAGTGGCATGCAATTGGAGAGGTCTATATATGATGATGATGATGTAAAAAGTATCAATTATCCTAGTTTTAACATTATTTATCATTGTAGTGGCTCGCTGTATGTATTGGGCAAACTGTAAGTGCAGTAAGCAGCTGATTAAATAAATAAATAAAAAGGTAAAAAAATTCTTACAACCAGAAATGACGTTTTTTGTGGGTCTACTCTCTATACCTACTATCGGTATCTTTATACCACACTTTTTAATAGAATCTTTACGTTTCTCAGTGCAAAATTAACACAAACCCACAAACTGAATATACACATGAAACTTATCATAACTGAACATGTGCTACTGAAACTACAGATTAACAGCACAAATAACAATTTACCCACAATAATTCTTGGGCTAAAATTATAGTTAAAATACCTCAAATATATTAAGCCTGTCTTGTATTATCTCTAGTTTATGATGTCATCCATTTAGTGTTCAGTTTATATTAAATAAACCTTGTTGCTGGCAAAGCCCCGATGGCATTATTATCACGTCTTTGTACTAATTTGTCAGTGATATGTTTTGTTGGGTAATTGTGGAGCTTTTGACCGGATTATTACTGCACTACACGCTCCGCTTCTAATTGCTATGTTCCAACACTAACTAATTTAATTTTAGTTTTGTTTGTATACACAGTGTATATGTGGAAATTTAAATAAAAGTTTCTCTAATTCATCGAAAAAGTAAAATTCAAATCTGAATATAAAGTTTTTAATATTGTATATTTTATTTATATATTTCAATACTAGCTTACCACTGCGTCCTGGTCTGCATCACCTATTGCCCGTACCGTGATATTTGGAAGAACAAATTTGTTTATCATAAAAAAGGTTTATACTGAGACAATTTCAAAAAATAGACATATGCTGTCTCTCTTTTCTTAGATCTTTTAAAGGTAAATAATTCTTTCACACACTGTTTTTGTGAAATTTTAACCATTAACACACAGCGCACGCGATGGAAGCTTTTTTTTTCTCTCTCTCTCTCTCTCTCAAAAGGAACAATTTTATATATATATATGTAGGAATTATTTTATTTATGTTGTTGCGTTAACTAAACACGGTATAAACCAATAACCGGCGTGTCAAATCCAAACCCACATTAACATAACAACGAATTGAAGAAAATTCCTGTTCTGGACTCATCATCCGTCATCTGAACATGATCTATTTGCTAACAATAATATTTTGAACATCTAACACACAACGCAGTCTAGACTCTAACTAAGCAGGCTTTGTAGTATGGGTATATATATATATATACCTTTCTTCTTCTGAAAACATACATATTATACAAAGAAAACACCCAAACACCAAAACACATACTTGCAGATCATACAAACACCATTCCTTCCTTTTCCTTATAAAAGATATTTAAGGATTCTATAATATTACTTATTTCAAAATACTAACCGTGTAACAATAACTAAACTAACGCTATACAATCTTAATTTAGATAAATAAGAACAATTCCGACAGCTGTGTCTTAGATGAACATGGAATTAATTATTATTCTCATAATTGACTACAACGTAATTACGTAAATATATAAAACCTTTTTAACCCGTTCCAACACATGTTTAAAGAAGAAAAACACCAAAACAGCAAAGGTTCAGTGACATACACGTATAAAATAATAAAAATATTAAAAAAAACACATAATAATTGAGTAAGCATAATATTCTAATTAGAATCTACTATTACTATCTATTATTACTAAATTAAACTAAATGAAACATCTAAACTATAAACACAACTATACTCTTAATTAGAGAAAATGATTGCTGCTATAAACTAAGAGCTGGAATATTATTACAAACTTTAGTGCACCCCATTCTAAATGTACACCATTAGCAGACCTATTCGTACTTCTAACATAACTTAAGGCTAGAAATAACCTTTACACATTGTTTTCCAGTACCAATAATTCTAATTTAGGTACTGTTAGTAACGTTTGCTAGAGAATATTGCCATTTATATTTTAATAAAGGTCCCCGATACGATTTCACGATATTTCAAATATTAAACGATACTTACACGAGAAACAATGCCTAAATAAATTTTATTTAACCGATTTCAAAAGAGGTTATTTAGTCAATTAAGATATTGCCTGATAAATTTGAAATTGTCTGAATTCATTGCATATTGATTCTGTTGCCACCAAAAACAGGATTTGATAATGAATTAATGTCATAATCTAAAGCATTTTTCAAATGTTGTAGCCACACCTGCGTTGGTGTTGTTATATTTCGAACATTCCATACATCTATCATAAAGCGCTTTCTAGTCCCAAGGTAAGCAGAGCTTAAGTAATGGATACTAGGCAACTGATATAAATACATTTATACTTTTTTTGTAAGTATATACATACTTTACATGGAAAATAGCCAAACTCCGAAGCAAATATTTGCAGGTCTTACAATGATTTGACCCGGGTATCGAACCCGATACCTCAAGCACAGCAGTCGCGACGTACGGCACATGCGTAACGTCGCCTCCTCGTAGCTGGCCTCTGAAGCGGATGGAGGAGAAAACCCGTCCCGACCATCCGCGGTCACACTCAGGGCATAACGCGCTGATAGGCGCGCCTCCACCGCCCGGTTCGAGTCCGAGAGGAGGTCGTCCTCCCGAGCCTTCTTCGCCATCTCCTTCTGCAAGATTACGTCTTCTCAGAAGGTTGCAACCGCGGTAAAACTGCTCTCGTTACCGGCCATGGAGCGTTCGACGGCCGGTAGCGAAAGATCTCCTCCAATGACTGCAGTGAGGGCCCGACGCTACAGCGCCCAAGCGGGGTACACCGCCAGTATGTGCTAAGCCGAGTCCTCACTGCCGTCGCAGTGGTGGCAGGCGGGACTCATTTCCCTCCTGGCGACCGAGTGCAGGTACTTCCCGAAGCAACCGTGCCCGAAAAGCACCTGCTTCGGTCGGAAGGAAAGGGTCCCGTTCTGCCGCCATGCCCACTCGAGAATAGCCGACTGGAAAGCCTCCACGGTGGCGAAGCCAGCACGTGGAGCCTCCAGCCACGACGAACAATGAGCCATCTTGGCTCGACGGGCGGCTTCACGCCACTCGCGTACCTCTTCGGGTGGAGGGCAAAAGCCACTCTCCGCCCGGAATTCAGCCACTCATCGATAAACTTCGGCGTGCACTTCTACCTCCAAATCCTATGGGGCTGTTCCAGCCAAGGCGCACGCCGCCTCAATCGATACTGTGCGGTATCCGCGTATGGCTTTGACCACCTGTCGTCGAGCATCAGGTCCAGATACTTCATCTGGGCCCGAACCGGAACGATTACCGAGTTGACCACTAAGGAGGCGCCAGGGGGCGGCCCACGACGGGGCCCAATAGGGCCTCCGTCTTATCCAGGGCCACCCGCAAGCCCAGCGCCCGAACACCAGAGAGACACCCCCGGGGGTCAGGCACGCTGCCACTTGGAAATGCGCCCACCGGACGGTGACCAATGTGTCATCGGCGTAATAAATTACGCCCAACCCGGGGGGGAGACGCTCTCGAAGGACCCATTCATATCTCACGTTCCACAGGAGAGGTCCAAGGACAGACCCCTCCGGAACGCCGTCTCAAGGGTTTTTACTCTTTTTTTTTTCTCGGTCCTCGTACGCGACAATACTCTCTTCCAAATAGTCTGCCACCAGCCGCCTCAGGTACTCTGGCACCCTGCGGTAGAGGAGTGCTTCCCTGATGCAGCTGAATAGTAGACTATTAAAAGCGTTGGCGATGTCCATTCCTGAATCAAAACACCAAAACTGAGAACAACAATTTGTGAATCATATAAAGTATTGTCCCACGTGGGGTTCAAACTGACAATGCTTAATCCAGTAGAACGGGGCAAGGTGACCACTTAAACTACTACGTCATCTATGCAGACTTTCCTACTAATTATTTCTGCTTTAGAAAAAAATGTTTGGTGAATTGAAACTGATAAATGTGAGAGTTAGCTGGTTATAAACAGAACTACTTATTCATATGTACTTAGCGGCTGCCGACTCAGATCACTCTAATATAATCCCCAAACAATCTATGTAAGTCACAACATATACTAACATAAAGCCGCTTCAATAATTGGATTTTAAGAAGCAAATCAAAGAATATTAAAATTAAATAATATCAATAATAATCTTTTAATCACCAATGGTAAACCGAATTTAAAGAAAGTACTTCATATCTGAAGATACAAAATTAAGAAATATTAATACAGTTTGTTATTATAATATTCGTCCTAAAAATCTATTCGCAAAACTGAATATCTCTGTCTGCAGCGCCCATTTATCATGATATTTAATCACTCAAAATCATCAAACTTCAAATCTAGAGAAAAGAAAATTGAAAGAAAATGAACATTGTAAGTCAAATTGATTTCAATGTCCACATTGGTACACAATGAACACGATTGGGAGTCTGTTCTGTTAAAGAACTTTGAGTTTTATGTGTATATTTACTACCTAGTATTCTGATAAAAATAAAGATAGACTATGGCAAGTTAATGATGTCTACTACTGAATAAAATTGTTAAAGAACGTTCTGTGTATCCCTGACTCTGATTATTAAATTCTTTAATGAACAAATGCATCTATAAAATGCAAAACAAACGTAACCTTTGAGCTACCGGGGTCACAATAGAACTGAAATAATTTCCAAAACAAGAATATACGACCTTGTAATGTTTACATCGAGACCTACATTCTAATAACCTTTTAACACAAAGAAATGTGGTTCAATATTCGTTAGGTATATTTCATGCGATCGGCAGTCGTCAACAGTTTTGCATAATAATAGCACAATGGTTTTGAGTGGTACGAAACGTTATTGCAAAACATTGAAAGAAACACCGCCTTAGTAAGGACGCGATGCCCTGATGCCGTCGCGACTGTAGTGATGTATGTTTATCGATTATTTGACTTAATTAAGCGAAACGAAGACTACTAAAACTAATTTTAAATTTATATTTGAACATTTAAGATAACACAGTAATAAAAAGATAAGCCAGTATTTATGATTGTTTTTAGCGATGTCACCATAAAATACTATGGGTCCTAGAATGAAACACGAATTTAAAGCGTCACTTTTATAATAAATCTGTGAATTTTCATTTGTCACATATTCTTGTAATAGTAGCGTCCAAACGAAGTAAAATATAACGCTGTTAATTTCTACTACTTTGACTTTGTATAAACGTATAATGTGACACCCATTGCTCAAAGTTTACATCCCAGTCACAGTAACAAGTTTTATGCAAATTACGTGTTAGTATATTACCTACTGTATCTTATGCTCCGTGAATACAAAATACTTTTACATCTAAAATTTATATGCAATATTCAAAGAAAAACAAACACATCAATCATAACAAATATAAAACAGAAAAACAGAACATTACACGTACTGTGGACGCGCATCACTAGTGCGGAGCTCATGAATTATTCCATGTTGTGACACTTGCGCCCCCGCCAGCCGTGCCTTCATTCAACTGATTGAATATTTGAATGAAAAGATATCTAATTTTTAAAATACAAGCAAAGGCAACGGTGACAGCCTTTGAAATCCTGACATTTTGTAAGGAGAGTTGAAACCATCTGCAGACTACGAAGATTTATTATCTCGAAAACATGGCAGGCTATAGCAATATCGGAAACTCAATACGAATGCAATAACAAGGGTTAAAATTTAAATATTTTCTGCTTTGATTAATATTCGAGACAAAATTTATTAAAATATTTTTAGTAACTTATCTCAAATTTTTTGTAGGCTCTATGTATATTGTAATACCATTGCTACGAACTACATATATGTGTATGTATGTAGATATAATTGCGTATGGTAACGTATTATATATATATATGAATTTCAGAACTTTACCCAACAATATTTGGTACGAAAATAACATTCATACAGTATTGCGATACATTTATCCAAACGTAAAATATTCGTTTCCCCTCGCGACTTGTAAAAGTTCATTTATTTATATTTGGGCTCAATTAACATATTTTCTATATATTTTTTTCAGATATTGGAGAAGAAGGTGCTTTATTTAAGTGTACTTCATTAGGGTGAGTGCGTAAATACTTTTTAATGCCCCTTAAAAAAATATTATACGATAATCTCGTCTCTTCCCTTATAACTTTATTAATATCGAAATAATTACGGCACCGTAACATTATTAACATTTTATTCGATCGTTATCTCGACATAACAGTTATTACGCTTATATTACTTACCCTAACTTAATTATACAATAGAAATATTCAAAATAAGTCTAAAATATCCAGTTCCATAACTTAATTAATTAATTAAAATGGCGCGTCTCAACAAATCTTCTATAACAATAATATTTTCTAGTAATTAATATTCTCAGCCCCTATCAGCCTTTTATAAGAAATTCCAAACATTTGGTATTTATTTTAGCGCAAAATTTTGTAGACCGTACACTCAGAATAAAATTAATAATTAGGTCATGGCTTCTTTATTTGTAAAATTTTCCATTGTAATTTATTCTTTATTGGAATAAAATGAACCTATTGTACTTACCGTGTATTTGATATTTCGATTTGATAATTTTTTCTTAGAAATAAATCGAGATGGCTAAAGATAAATTATAGAGTACAAATAAAAATATGTTGTATACCACAACAAAAATTTGTATCGCTTTAACTTATTACACTATTTTTTCATACAATTAACTCAATCCTTAGTTGCATTACATTACATTTCATAGTCTGCATACATTGTCTGCAAGTATGGTTGTCTGGAAGAGATCACCGTGAGCGATAAGACCGCCAATTGTTGTATTAACTTTTGTTTTACTCATTTTATTAAGTGTTTGTAAATAAATTATAATCAATAAATCATCATCATCATCATCAATCCTCTTAATCATGTAGTCAATGAAGATGAACAGTTGAATATATAAGATCTTACAGTAAATCAAATTGTTCCACTAGTCTTGTCGAGCAAAATTACAAACAAGAGACACAAAGTTACAACTATACAATTTATTTTATACATATATATCCGTTCTGAGTAACAAGTTTTTTACATTTTGAAAATTATTATTTCCAATGCCACACATTTATAATAATAATACTGTAGTAACACTAAGATAATAATTTTTTTAAGATATCAGAATGTTTCGATAACACATGTACTTAAAATTCATTGCAATGAATGATTCATAAAGAGCTTACTTTTTTATAATTTTATTATTGTTAACGGTTTAAAAAATCCCTTCGGATTTCCGGCTCCTCGGGGACTGAGGAGCCAGATATGTAGTGATCCCCGATAGCCGGTCTCAGGCGCATTGCTCTGAAGTGGACTCTATCCGGGGGAAGGATAGGCTGCCCCCTGCTTTTCGGTTCAGTCATTATATGCTGGAGCCTGATCGTAGTTTTGCGACTAGGCCGCCCCTGCTGCTGACCACAGCAATTAATCTGCTACTAGAGGTTCCTACTCTCTGGCAGCTTGCGGTCCTATCCAAGACTGGTATCGCCGCCAACGTTGTCTACGCTCGGGATCGGCTCTCTCCAGATCGCGTCCTGCGGTCTCTCTCTAAAGCATTACAGCTTCACAGAAAGAGACAACTACGCCCCAGCCCTTCTCATCCGCCAAATGCTTAAAGAGCTAAAACTATACATCATTCTATAAACGATCGAATTACTAACACATTATACCTCTTAATTTTTTTTAAATATATTGTCATCATTAACAAACCATAGTGCCCCACTGCTGGGCTTGGGTCTCCTCTGAGGAGAGGGTTAAGGCCATACGCCCTCACGCTCAGTGCGGGTTGGGGACTGCCAAGACAACGTTATGGCTACGTAATCTTACCGTTTATAATGTTAGCCCCACGCAAACTTGGATCACCTGATGGAAAGCAAAAACCCTGTCTATCTATACACCTGAAATTCTTACAACTGCATCGCTTAAAATGTTTATCTATATAAATAAAAAGGAGTAAACAGATGTGTTGATAAGCGCAGAACTTGAGAATCTCTCGCACAATGAAGGTTCTCATGGAGAGAGAAATAATAAAAAATATCTAGGAAAATAGTTAAATACAACATTTTATTATTATTAAACTGCGACAGCCCAATAACTTTTAAGAGAACGAAGTCTGTCGAGACAGCTAGTTTGTAAATAAAAACTGCTTAATTGGTATAGTAGTGCATGCAACTCTAAAAACCATATCACCATATGTGATAACCATATAAAACAAACTGAATATAGTAGGCCTGTACCTACCCTATTAAGCCTACCCAACTGATGCTCTCACAAACTAATACCCAACATTAATACTCGCACAGGACTCGATAATATAATCCCGCTAATGTAATTAAGTCGGCCGAAGTTAAAAGATAGACTGTCAATATCGGGGGCTGGGCGCTAAACGGATTAGGGTAAACAGTATAAAGAGCCTTTTGTATCCGAAATTAAATGTCACCCGATGTCATTATTCAGCCTCCAGTTGACACGCACACGATCGGTGCCGTCTGCCAGCGCTCGATGCTGAGATCACTGTTCTTTTATATTGTACGATCCCTATCAATAAATAATATAACTAAATAACAAGTAAACTAACTAACTAATAAATAAATAGAAGAAAAAGAGAGCAGAGGGTGCGATGAACCATGATCTCATGAATGAACATACTTCTGAGGCCATTATTGTTTTTTGTTTAGATCCTATTGCACATTTACAGAAAATTAAACATAATATAATTGATAGAATTTGGTAAAAATGGTTTTTAATATTATCGACAGATTGGTCTCATCGTGTAACTTTTAACTTTCGGAATTCCTGTATAACGTAGAAACGTCCATAACGTTATTATAAGCGTTTTTCATCATCTTACTCAAAAATCAAAATACGCTATAAATTTAAAACAAACACGAGAAATTGATTATTATCTAGAGAACCTATAATTGAAAAATCCAACAATAAGAAATCGTTAAGTAGTATTTTAGTTAGTATTTTACTGCATTTAGTTAAGTTTAAAGTTCACCAATTCACTTATTAATCGGCTTCACGAATCTCCGGTGACTCATACTAATAAAAAATACTGATTAACTCTAATAGTTCGATTTTAAAAGTCAAGTGGGTAGCGTCTTTTCAAGTAAAATAATAAATTATTATGTACAATCTAATACTTAAAAATTGTAAGTCATCGCCTATTCTAAATGTCGTTATTAGCTAACCCATTAATTATACTAGCAACGGCTGTCAAAGATGCCGCCAAACCAAACTTTGTGTTTCGAAAGTATCAAAATAATACCAAGAATTGAATCCAATTTCCACAAACGATACCATTTATTAAACAAGTAACTCGTTTCATTCAAATTATGGTACCCATTCGTTTCAAATACGACAGATAATTCACCTGTCGGGGTAATATTGCAAATTATTGCATAACGTAACATAAAATTATACGGTCACATCACAAGTTCAATTTTCATAACGAGGGAAATAACAGGGGACGAATAGCGCCCTACCTGGTGATTCCGATTCGTTTTTCACATTAAACGCGATTTCCGTACTATCCTATAATGTTTATTATTATAGAGCGATAAAATTAACGGCTGGATATGTAGAATATTGTGGATTTCAGACATATTGGTGTACATTATTTTAAACCATTAACTGAAATAACTTATATTAGGTACTCTAGTACGCCAGAGTAGCTTATTATTGTAAAGCTATGCTAATATGATACGGCTAATGCACGATTATTGGGACTAACCGGTTTTATCTAACTTAAACATATGTAGGCATTACTTGAGACTATCCGATCAGTAGCACTAAAGTCGCTAACAGAGTTGTAGGTTCAATTCCGTTAAGTCGAATATTTTTTATATTTGTAGAATTATAAAATAATACAATCAGCGATTACTGATTTTGAAACTATGTGCTTCATATCGACTAGTCAGCAATAATTTATATAAAATATTTTTAATATGGGTAGCAGGTAAATTTCTTGTTAAATATTTTATTCTACTCTAGGGAATTTTCTAACGAACTTAGCGCCCTAATTAGGTTCTAAGAGTTTAGATAAGTTTCTTAGATTTATATTCTAATAATTATACATGATTAAGTTTTAAGAAAGGTCAAAGTCTTTTTACCAAAGAGAGGTCTAGCTGTTGCTACTTACATTGTGATTTTTTAAAAGTATTTTCATCTAGATAATGCTAATTTGATACAAAAGTATATAATACACAATAACTGGATAATAACAAATGTTAAAACCTAATAATATTATAAATGTAAATATAAGTTTGTTTGTGTACTTTCACGCGAAAACTAGCTATCCGATCATCATGAAACTTTGTAGACATACTCTTAGAGGTATTGGACGTAACATAGGAACATTTATTAAATGCGAGCGAAGTCGCGGGCGAAACTATTAATAAAGGATAAATAGATAATATAAAAATAGCTTATAAAACCAAAAGTCTAAATAAAAAGAATATAAATAAATACAAAAGTAAGTTTTAAAACGATCATGCACAATAGAGACGGTTAAAACTGTAAATTATTGATTGTTTATGATTTAATGATTAAAACATAAACATAATTTTTACCCTAATTAAAACCCCTATAACTTCAACTTTAAAATAAAATAGAAAAAGAAAGTACTTAATTTTAAATTAAACTTTATGTAACTTTTATAATCCTTTTTGAGCGTTATTTTCTATAACTACTTTTAAGTTTCCATATTTTACATTAGCTAATAATTTTTGCAGCGGTTTCGTCAGCATGTTTGTTAATAACCGCGATAAAAAGTAGTCTGTGTACTTCCTCAAGACTCAAAGTATCTCCACGTCAAATTTCATTGAAATTGCAGCAGTTTAGCTGTAAAAAATATTACTATACATATACTAAGCTGTATAATGTACCTCGGAGGTGTATTGTAAAAAATCAAGATGAGGTGTTAGCGATACAATTATTATAATACAATTTATAATCTCGAGTGTTGGCACTTGATGGAACTTGTTGCAATACATTTTAAAATCAAACTCACTTCATTCATTCCACTATATCAAATCGGTTTACATGTGAACTCTATTATAATGTAGCAACTCTATTATAATACAATTTCCCTTATTTTTAAGTTTCTGAACCTTTATTACATCGTTTTATTTATTTTAATCTTAATAATATGAGGAAAAGAGCCTAGTAATACAATTTATTCATTACTGCTAGAACTGTCTAGTTATTTAACTACTATATACTATAAGACTAATAACTGAAACTAAGAGAATAGTCGAGTGTGAAGTTGCTTATCGTTTGAGTTCACAAGGCTCAACCATTTGAAAGTGGTGTGGGGGTGGTTTTAAATCGTCACAGAAAGAAGTTATAAATCGTTACCGTTTTTTGTAAATAATTTCACATGTAATTTAAAACAATCATTATTTTTTACGATTTATCATTCGGTCATTAATCCTATAAAAGCATAGCTGCACCTGCTGACATTGTTTTCTTGTCAAGGTGTAACAACCGGGAATAAATTGGTGCCAGGCGCGACTAGTCTTGAATAAAAGTAGCCTTCTAATATCTTACTCATAACAGCTATCTATCAAAGTAAGTCCCGTCAAAATCGGTCTAGTCGTGCCAGATATTAGCCGGCACAAACAGACAGACAGGCCAAAATTGTAGAAAATGTTTTTTCATGAAAATACCGTGATTGCATTAAGTGTTAACTGTTAATTTGAAATTACAAACAGATACTTTAATTTTATTTATTTGTATAGACATTGATTTTTTTTAAATCACTCCTCTTAATATTAAGAATATATATTTAAACAAATTTACCAAAATATATATTACTAGTTCCTGCGGCTTATAACACGCTCTGTGGCTTTGTTGATTTATTTCAAGCTTGTAGCGATAAAGGTAAACATGGATTAGTGAACCCATAAATTAATGGTAAGACCTAGGTATATTAAGACCTTAAGACCGAGGATATCTTGAGCCTGCTGATACGCATCGAATTTATTTACAAAGGGTAATAAAGACGAATTTAGATCTCATGTTCAGCACCATATCAGACGATAATTGTCATCATCTTCATCAGCCTATCGCAGTCCACTGCTAGACATAGGCCTCTACAATTTCATACCACTTGATTAGAATTTTCGGCTTCTCGACGACTATTTTGCTTATCTAAAATTTTAGCAAGGGACAGTTTTTAGTGGGAAATTATTAAGAAAATGAAATTTGGCACTTAGAATGAGCATTTGGTTAAAATCAATCCAAAAAATATAACATATTATGTACTCTTATCTAAATCTGTAATACGGTGTACAAATATAAGGTTTTCTATCTATCTATACACATAGATTGAAATCTCAGATTTCTATTCTTAAGATGTTTTTAAATGATTTACTCGCACTAATAATATAATTAAAACTATATAATTTATAGGAATACTAAGTATGGTAATAAGTATGTTTTTTTATGGAAACAGTATTTGTACTTTCTAAAAGTAAAGCATATTAGAAAAATTGTTTGAAATATCCGATTTAAGAAATAATTAAACAAACGAACTATAATTTCATTGCTATAAAGCCGACGCTGTGTCATTTTTACCTGACTACGGCCAAGGGGTAGTTTATGTAAGTCTGTATGTTCTTCGTAGCGTCTAGATTACTGAACTGATGTTAACAAACGAGGTGTCTATAGATCCGTAAAATTTACATACGTAAATATACCTATAAATCTTTTCAAAGATTTTTACGCCATACATTTTAAAGTTTTTCTTATTCCTTCAAACATTCGTCGGTATTGGTGACTCCATATAAAGACAATAATGTTATTAGAATTTAACTTTAGAGTTTAATAGTATTCAGATTTCGTTACAAAATGCAGTATTCAATTCGTTTGACGCAGTAAATGTCATCGGCAACACTGACAGCTTGCGATAACATCTAACTATGATAGTAGATTGCTTTCGTCTTTAAAGATCATCAGGACATTTTCTTTCATGGAATAGGGGGCAAACGATTAGACGAATCGTCTGATGGTCTTGGATACCCGCAACACCAGAGGCGTCACAAGAACGTTGCCGCCCCTTGGGGGTTGGGGAGAGTGATGAGGGGAGGGTTTGGGGTATGGGCCTCCGGTATCCTCACTCACTCGGTGAAACACAATGCAAGCGCTGTTTAAAACCCATTTTCTGTGAGGCCGCGATATCACCCCGGTCGAACCCTCCCATTCATTTGCCGAAGCGTGGCTCTTCCATGAGAAAATGAATTCAATTCTTGTTCGTTTGAAATTAATCTAGTATTTTGTGAGGTTGAATGGATTTTGAAAATACCATTAGAAAGCTTCATTATTTGTAGCCTCATAAATGAACCCGAAAACTGATTGTTGCAATATCCGACATTCAAGGGTAGAGCTGCGCTAAAGCTAGTTTATGATAAAATATACTATAGTATTTAATTCTTTAAATTAAATATCTTACTACCTACCAATACATATTAAGCCCAATTTTGACAAATTTCTCAGAGAAGTAAGCAGAGAAAATTGGTCATAGCTGACTACGGTCCTGACACGCCGCGGGTCGAAGCAAGTCCAAGAAAAGTTAGTTCATCGGCTATCTGCCAGTGAAAATCCCGGCAAAATCGGTACAGTCGTTCCAGAGATTAGACACAACGAACAGACAAATAGGCAGACGGACAGACAGACAGGAATTGTAAAAAATATTATTTTGGTACTTGTACCGTGGGCGTGTATACAAACATATGCATTAAGTAAAAATCGATTATTTTAATATGTAATATTAAAATACTCCGACACTCCAATTTTATTTATGTATATATTCTAGACCAAGCAATTACTTTTTATAGCATGCTCTTCAACTGAACATAGCCTGAATAAATTAGTTAAGATTGTGCCAGTCTCCTTAACTGGGCTTTGTATAACGAAGCTCATCGTCGTCTCGATAAATGGAAATTCAGATAAAGGTAAATGAATATGACACCTACTTATCAGAGTACTTTATTAGTGTAGACTTTCTAGAGCGCAAAATACAGTAGTAGTAGTAGTAGTTAATTTTCGACATTTAATTTAAAAAAGTTTAAATTTAATGGAAGACATTTTAGTAAAAGCATACTCGAATTGTTTAAACTAATATCACATACTTATCAACTACGTGTCACTGAACACATAAACCCCCTTAAATATAATAATGCAATAATAACAAAAACAAGGAAATAATAAAAACGATCGCCATTTGTTACTTCCCAAAACGCAATTCGCTCACTCAACTAAGCAGTTATGCTTCTATAATACATTGGGAGGTGTGTAAATAAGTTATCCGAGCGTTACCCCCACAATAGTGGTTTTGAACCCATTGTATACTCTTGCTCTTCAAAGCAGATGTCGCTTGGAATAATAGATGTAACTCCGTCACAGTCCATGTTTTGTACACGACTTTGCGACCGATGCGGGCAAAATCTGATTAGACGACTCGACTTCTAGAACTGTCCAACATTTCAAGGCTTTATTGAACTTAGACTTGACATGCTATTTTAGTAGTCAACTGTGGAATAACTTAAATCTTAGTTCTGTTCCCGACGACACCTGGTGGCATTTGCTATCAAGTTTCGCAGCATTGTTTGTTGACATGAGGTCACTACCTAACCTATAACGATTTCGATTGAAGACGTTAATAATATGTTACTCCACGTAGGTCAAGATATGGCATTGCTTTTATAGGAACTAAAAGGTACCCAATAAACGCTATAAGTATAGTATACCGTTGAGGAACAGACCATTGAAACGAAATTAAAAACAAAATGCGGTGGCGTCCCTGAACTTTCATTGTTTTACCTTTAAACATGATCGGAAAATAAATACAAAAACATATTATTCCAATTAAACCCCAATTGACGCATTTTTGATATCGGAAAATACAGCATTTGTGTGACTGACTTCAATGTTTTTCACATAATACTTAATAAGGCCTTATAATATATACAGAAATATCGTGTCTAAATTCATCATTTACAAGTTAGATCACATACGTAGGATAAGGCTTGTTAATTGTAATTTCCATCCAACTAACATACTAAAGCAAATTAATTAAATTTCAACCTTGTATCATCTAATCCAGCGCGGTTTCGAAACAATCGCGCATTTAACACTAGAACGCATCTTTTGTCTGGCGTAATATATTACCTGGTTTAAGAAAACCAACGATGCATTATGGAACTAATTAGTCACGTATGCGATGTGCGATTACCGTGTAGGTCTTATTAGTCCTTGGTCCTTGGGGCATAAATAAGGCGATCGTGCATGCAAAGTCAATACTTGGTATTTTGCAATACTTCTATTGTTTGCTGTACATGTGTTCAGACTTCGATATTTGCCAATAAACGGGTAGTGATTCTGGTGACTATTTACTACTTTTTTAAAAAAATATATGTTTTTTAACACCTGATAAATTTTATATTATTTAGTGACAGAAAAATAAAACAGATTACTATCACTACAAGTAATACTAACCCATATATTTTAAGCCGTTTAGTTTTTTTGCGCTTTAGTTTTTTGATGCATTTTATGGGATTATGTATTATTATCATATGACTCCTCTTTAAATTGTCCTTATGCTAATTCGCACTCATCCGTTGTTTCTTATTATTTCATTAAGGCAATAGTTATAACGATTCATCTATATTTATGTTTTAAACTTGAAAGTATACTGGTTGTTTGTTTTAACTACTTTGAGAGTTAACAGGTTCGATTAGATTTAATATAATTGCTTTATAGCCTTCTTATTGAGTATGGCGATAATGTTTTGAAGTTCACACTAGATGCGTAATTGCATGTGTAACAAAATATGTTTAAATAAGTAGTAACCACTTATTTATAAATAATTATTAAAATTATCAATAATTATAATCGACTTATGTGATAAAATAATAAAAAATCGGCCAGGTGCGAGTAGGACTCGCGCAAGAAGGGTTCTGTACCAATATTTTGTTTGTTGTATGGGAGCCCCCTTAAATATAAATTTTATTCTGTAATTTGTTGTTATAGCTACAACAGAAATACATCATTTCTGAGAAGTACAACAATCATAGTTCATGAGATACAGCCTGGTGAAAGTCGGACAGCGTAGTCTTAGTAATAGGGTCCTGATTTCCCTTTGGGTACAGAACCCTAAAACCAAGCAAATTGTTACGTAAACTTTTTATAAATGATATACCTAAATCGAAATACAATAAAATACAAATACACGTCAATACCTGTACATACATTATGAAGGAAGAGCTACTTTGATAGTTAAAATTAATTCTACAAGTGACAATATGATAATACTGCCAAGTGGTAGCGAGGACGATTGTGGAAATAGGTACTTTGTCAACACTGATTTATGCACGGTATATGGCGACGTATCCTTGGCTCTAAAACTTAGTAAACATACACACGATGTAACAAAAGGATCTGAAGTTGCGATGTTATTTGTACGGCTTGTTCGTAAATCTAAACATTGATTTGTGTAAGTAAATACACATACGTATGTTTTCTCCATATATGCGTCTTTGCAAATCCAGGCGGATAGATTTTGTTATTTGGGAAGAAGAACATAAATAGTAGATGTCAATTGTGATTAACTTTTGGTATGATAAAGTGGGACACCAACGGGGTGAAACGACAACGTGGATTTCGTATTCGAACTAACTAAAACCATTCAGTATTCCATTAACGGGTTTTATTTCCATTTATAAATAACAATTTTGTCCGAATAGAGATGTTAAACATACTAATTTGTTTGATTCTGACCGCGGTAAACAACGGTCATTTGAGAGCCACGTGGCTACTCTTACATAATTACTTTTTAGGATTAGGATTATATATACAATCGAATAATAATCCGTTTCATAAATTCGTCGTTTGAATTTAAGGAATTAATTTCAGCCTCTAATGTTTTTGTTTTTCTTGTTTAACAAGTAATGTTAGTAGAAAAATATATTATATTTCGTACATAATAGTATCGTATATGTTGAAATATTGAAATTAATCAATGAGACACAAACATAGACAAGAAAAACAACCTACTTTTATTATTGTTTACCATAAAGGCAGTTACTCACAAAGTCTATAAAGTATAATCCCGATTCGACGTTGCGTAAACGGGACAATAACAATGCTTTTAGTCAAATATCACCTACAGCTATAAAAAGCCTGTCTATTCAAAATTAATATAATCCTAACAAATGCCAAAGAAATACCTCTAAGGTAAGAACAGTAAAGTTAGACTTTTATAAATGTGCATCTAATTTTAAATCACCATTGTCATTATCCACACATATCGACTAAAATTTTCAACCGAAATATCTTCAAAAGTAAGCACAACAAGGTACAAGTTTTTTTTTGACAAGCTGCGAGAAACTTTCCTATTAGTCGGGCCGTATCTCTCTTGTAACTTTAGGATGAAAAACCACTAGAAGACTAACCAAAACTGACACATCTAGAAAGATATATATACATATATATATATATATATATATATATATATATATATATNTTACGACTGCCTTAGTGGCGCAATGGTAGGGTATGCGACTGCTGTGCTAGAGGTTTCGGAGTTTGGATATTTTCTATGTATATTATGTATGTATTTACAAATACAGTATATATGTATTAATATCAGTTGTCTAGTACCCATAGTACAAGCTCTGCTTAGTTTGGGACTGTATGGCATTGTGTGTTAAAATGTCCGAAAAATATTTGTCCGAAATATCCGAAAAAAAATATTTGACCGAAATATATTTCTAGAAATAAACTGAATTCCTAATGTTCCCAGTGGAAACCACTAAACTTATTATACACAGATGCATACGCGATAGTCATCATGACAATTAAACTGTCAATGCCAAATGCAGGCTCGTATATCGCTATAACGTGACTCGTTAAGCATTATTAATTGTTTACTAACAGCTTGTAATGACCTCTTGCTAAATATTAAACGATATTTGAATAGTATAATAACTGTTTTTCTCTAACTGTGCCTTTTGCAGCATTGATTTCATTGTAATATCAATGAACAAAAATTGCAACTCGTTACTCCCGACTTCTGAAAGAATCGTGTAATTCTTATTAGTGTAGTAGAAACTAAGTTGAAATATTCTGGACATTCCGGACATCTAACACACAACGCGAAAAATCATGTCAAATAATTTCTTCATATGCATTTGCCCGTTAGTTAAGAACCCAGTAGATATTTACAATCCTGGCTAACGCCCTCCGACAAACTCTAGTGATTCAAGTCTAATAAATAAACAGAAACTAATAAAGCTCGTACAGAAAATGTAATTACGAATTAAATAGGTAGCTTCAATAGCGAACAATCTATGTTTTAGGCCGATGATACTATTAAAGCTGGAGCACGTCCGACTATGGTGCGTGAACCTAAGTCAAAACATGAGTACCTGCTAAATTTTCATAGTGTAAAAGTCACGTCAAATAGTTTCTACATATGCATTGGCCCATTATCTAAGAATCCAGTAAAATATTTACAATCCTTACGACACACTAGTGATTCAAGTTCAATAAAAAAAATGTTTCAAATTCTAAGTGTTCAAATAATTAAGAACCTGAGACAACAAGTACGTAACAAGTAAAGAAGGTGTGTAATCGTGACTTGGCTATTATCCATAATCACGTTACAGGAAATTAACTAAATCATTAGGTTTAATTGTGACAGAAATTTGTGTTCATAGAGGTGTAACGGAAATGCTTCATTTGCCTTGAAAAGCGGGTTTCTATTTTTTTATATTTGCCTAACTCTTGTAGCAATAAGATTAAGTAACTCTGGAAATACTGCATTTAAAATATATTACACCCTTATAGAATCATAAATCAAAACCAGTTGAATACAATCAGTGAAGCTCGTGAAACATCGCTACTCATTGTTCACGTGGAAATGCTTGCGCAGATCACGTTATCTCTATAAGTAAACTCGATCAAATGCAATATAAGTCGTGAGATCTTCCCACGTGCTGTGGGAGCAAAATAATTAGTTGTTAGCCAACAATTTACTGGCTTTCGTAGCAGATTAGAAGTAGAAAAATAATGGGTTTGTTCTTATTCAATCCTTCTAAGTAATATTTACTTATTGGTTGTTATCTTGGTAAATTCATCTTTGTGAAATAAAACTCGATGTAGAAATTATTGTTTTAACGTTTGATTGGACTATAAATTATCTGAATGCTTTTTTGGAGAAATTGAGTAAATGTATTTTATTTATGAACATATTGATATAGTAGTAGGTCATAATCTAAATCAACTTAGGTGTAAATTAATCAAGCAGATTACAGTTTCATAAGTAGTTAGACTATAATTTGTCAAGCTGTACTCTCAGAAGACTGATGGACTTGTTACAGTTACTTATACTCAGTTGTTCAACGACTCCATTTGTTAGTATAATCTACACAATATCAATTACTGATGTATTCGGGGTGTAATAACTCATTGTTATGGCACATGCTCATGATAATATCGCTCAGTGTCTAAAGGTAATTTACATTTAGGACAACTTAAAAGCATATAAATATGTATATACCTTAAGAACTCTTGAAGTCGGTGGTATAAATTAAAATGTGATCAACCTGGATATGTAATTGATGTTTTCAATAGTATTAATTTTTGAACATGTTTGTACAACTTTAATGTACCAGATTTTATGTCTGCGGTTATGCCTAACATCGACTCGATATTGTCTTCAAAGATATTTAGAAGATATTCAAGGCAAGAGAAATTTATGCAACAGTTGATTTCAAAATAAATTATGCTAAAAGAACTCGATCCACTTTATTAAATTAAAAAAAAAAAAAAAAAACAACAACCCATAATGTCCCACTGCTGGGCTCGGGTCTCCTTTTGCTCTCTGGAGAGGGTTAAGGACGTATGGCCTTAACCCTCTCCAGAGAGCAAAAAATTTTAATTTAATTAATTAAATTATTACTACATGTCAATGATTCTGCTCGTTTTGATAGGAATAATGTATGTAGTGTTATTTTAAAATACATGTTTATTACGTAGTTCTTATTTTAAAAGTAAAATAAGAAAAAACACTTATCAAACTAGATTATCACGAAGAAAGTTAATTTATATTTTTAATATTCTTTTAAGTTTTTTGAACCAGGTGCTTGCATCTTGGTCCACGCTACAACACATGTGCCCATATTTCTCCACCAAAGCATTCCATTTCGCGTCAAGTCATAAAAATGAGGTTATTTGTCAACCGAATGAAACTATTGACAACCGGATTGATGTGTCTGTCTCTGTTCCTGACAACAACATATGTAAGAGTCTGTAAAACCCTCTTTTGCGTTTTTCTCGAAGACCATGGTTTCCGGGTAGCACATTTATCTAATATATAAAATTCTCGGGTCACGGTGTTTGTTACCAAACTCCAACAAAACGGCTGGACTAATTTACATGAAATTTTGTGTGCATATCCAGTAGGTTCTGGGAATCGGTCAACATCCATGTTTCATATTTTTTTTGTCAAACTTTATACATAGCAAAACGTTTTCCGGGTCAGCTAGTTTTTATAAAATATATATTTATAGTTTGTGGTGAAGATTGTCGCCTTCTTAGGGCCATTTGTATACTGAATGAGAAGAATTATGTGTATGGTAAACGGATCCACTTAAGGACTAGAGATAAAACAATTTGTTTACAACATTTGGTGAATGATGTGTCTGCATGCGATACTAAATGAAAAGAATGTGAAAACTAGCATTTTCTTTGCTTGTTTTATCAGCGGACATATCCCTTGAGTGCAATAGCGGCACGGAAAACGTGGATGAAGCAGAATTTTTCTCATATGAAATATCTAAGCTGTGAAGGATAGTCCTGGACTTATTTGAATGAGGCGGAAGCGCTCAAAGCTATATTTTTTACAGCACGCGGCGGCACTGCGGAATGAATGTACTCTTGATTGTATAATTTAGTTAAGTTAATCTCACTACGAGTCGTGCAAAGCTCGCCAGTTTTCAATTTTACATTTGAATGCTATGAACGTTGTTTTCGCGTAAACTGTGTTAAAGCCCCCACGCCGCACTCGCCTGCGCTGCTTGCGTTAAACAATACATACTCGGGCCAAGGGATTTTGCAATTACCCGATAAATAAGCCGTAATCCGAAAAGAATTAACTCGTTAATGAGCACGGATAAGTTTATTATCGGTGTTATTCTTTTAGGAATATTTTCAGGCACTGTACTGGATCCGTGAGTCTGTTATTTAATTCTCAATAAGCTATAAATATATTGGAGAATAGGTTGCTTCCTGATTAGTTGGCAGTCTACCAACTAAGCGCCCGCCGACTGTCTGAGAACACACAAATTTACTAGAGCAACATGATTTGTAACCTCTTTTTGTGCTAAGTTACCTATAAAAGTATTATATAAGATATGTTAACATTTAATATATATTGACACCACGAGCACAGTCTTTTTTTTTAGTTAGGTAGAGATTCAATTCTCTCAGTAAATCCAATCTAACAGATTAAATTCAAATACGCTAGAAATTCCATAAACTTTTTTTCTTTGGGTTCCAGTTTTAGATCTTATTTTGTAGCTATTAAAGATTATTATTTTCATCGAATGCTAGAGTGATTAATTTATTGCCTTAACTTATATACATATGACTAAAACCCAACAAGACAAATTTGATTTTGATACTTTAATTATTAATATTTTTTATTATATTTAACTTTAAATAATAATATTAGATCATCTTCTTTTATACATCAATAGCTAAGTACCTGGATGACCGAGCTTTGCACTGCATTTTTGTTATGATTAATTTTCTAAAATTAATCCAAGCTAGATTGATTGATTGTCCCGAAACTCCCTGCATTCTAAATTTCATGAAAGTCGTTGGAGCCGTTTTCGAAATTCAGATTCTAAACAATCCCTAAGTTTAATAACTGAAGGCAGGTTTTAGAGAGCGATAACTCCATTTATTTTAACTAGAGATATTCTGTGAATCCTAGCTGCTACCAGACGCTTAAAAGCTCGTGAAAAATTAATAAAGCATAACTTAAGCTAACTTTCATAAGGCTTGCTATCTTATTAATGTCAGTATTAATTACACTGCTTAAGTTTGCCAGCTATCACAAAATACCTAACGTAGACACTTATTTGGCAACCTATACGTACTGATTGTATCAAAGTATTATTCTTTTTATCTGAAAATATACCTTGACTGAATATATTTTTGTGTCAAAAATTATAGTTTTTATAATTTTATACTTTTAATAGTTCATATTATTATATTTTAACATAACAATATATTAATTGGTAAGGTAGAGTAACAATTATTTGTAATATATAGTTGCCACAACACTGAGAATCTGAATAATTTAACCGACCACGCCCAAAGAAAAATTTTCCAACTCCCAACATTGAATGAACTAGATCTTTTTGAAAGGCATCTAGGAAACTACACTTTGAAAGCAATCAAGTCGGTGTTAACGTTCAAAGTAATTTCTTTGGCTTCGCTGTTTCTAATAGACGCTGTTATTACGTACTCCGATAGCAATAGTATCAGAGCTGATATAAATATTGTTTACTAGGTTATTCATTTATTTAGTTTTATAACTGTATACTTTTATATGTCGGTGGACTTAATGCCCATACTAAATTCTATACCAGTCAACCTTTGAGTGGTGTAGAAATCTTGAGGTAGCCGTTAAGTCATCTTCTCAACAACTCAGTTTAAACTGGAAAAAGGAACATACAAAACACACATAGAAAACTGGACCGAAACTGCGCTGGCGCTGTGTTTCACCAAGTGAGTGAGGACACCTGAGGCCCATACCCCAAACCCTTCCCTATACTACGTAATTTTTTTGATAAAACTAAGAATCGGTTCAATACTGAAGATGGTGGAACATACATAGACTTGTAGTCGGGTAAAAGCAATACCTCTTCAAGATTGAAACTTAAATAAGATCAAATAGGCCTTTAGTTTCAAAGCTTACGATAGAATTACACTATTGTGGTATAGTATTTAGCTATGAATATGACTCAGCCACTGACGAATAATATTGTGTCAATGCTCTTAACAAATGTCGAATACCTAGTATTCTTTAACAACCATGGTGAAATAAAGAGTGTATACGCACGTGACTTGCCTTTCATTAAACTCTACATATATCTTAAGAATCGGCATGACCTCATTTTGTCTTTGGTTTAGGAAATAAGTGAAACATATGCTTACTGAATGCGAATGAGTTGCTGTATAACATTGTAAGTTATGTTTTATTTCTACTGTCATTCATAAATTTAATAGGTAGTATTAGACATAGTCTGATAACTAAATATAACCAGCTAGAAAAAAAGGAAGAAGTAATTATAATTTAATTTATTATAACATGAGCATCATCGTACATATATATATGTACTTTTTCACTATACCTGTTAGAAAATCATCAGTATGATTTGATCAAAAAACCTATTTTGTGTAAAAATCTCCTAAAATATAGCCGAAGAAAGGTTCCAGAAGAATATCTACTAACTTTTCTTATCAAACAACATTTATTTTGTTGTTCCTACCATAGTTTCTTTTTGAAGTTTTTTACATTAATTTAATAAAACTCTTTCTAGGAATTCGCTCCACAATACATACAGCTTTGGGTAAATTGGTACATTCAAAACGTATTACAGAAAAATATTTTTTTAACCAACGCATACACGAAAGTTGTTATTTTTAAATCGTCTAGGAACCTCTTGTTATAAATTATAACGTTCAGTAGAATAGCAATAAAAACAACCCACACGTAATAAAGGCCGTCTTTTGTAATTTGCTGATTCGACACTAATTACTACCTTTGCCATTACAGTTGATCATTGATGGCTAAACCACGGATCACGGTCGTTTCTCGTGAAAGAATCCTGTAATCCGATTAAACCTACTGGGTTTATCCGCCCACGTCAACACTGCACGCGATCTAAACGGTTCTTTTTAAGTCGCCACCTCGAAAATGGAGTTCAATTCTCATGTTCTTAGGTAGTAAATATTTTATCAAAGGCTATAAACACAGAGAGATGTCAATATCGATAGAATAAATGTGTGTTTCTCTAAACAGCAGTTCAAATCATTATATTGTATGCAGAATAAAAAAAATTGGTAGGTGGCTCATAACAGACGAAGAAAGAGAAAAAAGTGTAACTCTATCTCTTTCTGGCACCCTATATTAATGCATTTTTATAGGGTTCACAAGAGTGCCCTCAAATCTACTGATTACTATAATGGATTCAAAAGGCGGCGTTGGGCAAATTGGAGATTAAAAATACCTTGAAATAAGTAGACAGAGCAGTATTTTTACACAATATATTTACATAGACATAGAATTTAAAATGCCTAGTTTTCAGTTGTAATGCTATTAAGTACAATATCTACCTACCTATATATATAAAAGAGTAAGGTGACTGACTAAGATACCCAGAGATCAACGCATAGCCCTAGCTGCTGAACTTAGAATCCTGAAATTTTGCATTTAGGTTCTTTATATAAAGTACTAGTTGAGCCCCGCGGTGTTATCCGCGGTACATCAGGCAATACGTCTGCTCGTTTGCCTCCTATATCATAAAAAAAAAACAAAAAAACAACAACAACCGCAGGCAACGCCGCGGGGCAAAGCTGGCCGCACCAACCCTGAAACCTTAGTGTACTCATGCACAACACTTTGTTAAAGATCATGACATGATCAAATGCATAGTTTACTATTCTATAAATGACATACAGACAAACATTCATTTATATAAATATAGACTGAAATTATTAATTAATTTAATATAAGTATTTAAGCTCAAAAGTATAATCGTGAAAGTATTTACATAAATAATATGTGAAATCATGTCTCTTTCCCTAAAGTCGTAGAGAGAGGTATGTATATTAACGCCTACATTTCGCCAGTGTTTCAAAACAAGTTTTACAAAATGTAGTGTCGAATTTAAATGAACAGATTTCATAAATATTGTCTTCATATCGAATATTTGCCAACAGAAGGGTATTTCAATAAATTAAATTATAAAAAAAGCGTAGTCTCTCAATACATATTTTGGTTTTGTCTCATTTAACGGTCACGTACAAAAACAACTCCGCCACGAAACCTGCATTCGATAGCTTGTCCAAACTGTCATGGCAATACAAAACAATACTCCAGGGGTCGCTCCCTGGACACCCTACCTATTTATAAATCGAATTAACTAGCCCCTGGCAGCACGCCATTCCATTTAATGATTGGATTAAATACAGTCTATCTAACGAACAATATGGTCTCAAAACAGTGTACGTTGCTAAAAATTAACGAAGTACAGTAAACCGCAGCTGTTAATTAGCTAATTTAATAGTGAATGTTTATTTTTTATATCTACAATAACCAGATAGACCACACAACTACAATTAGATTAATATTTATCAAAATTCATAGACCTCAACTTGTGTGGTGTGATGTGATTTATGTTTTGTAAATAGTTTTCAATTAATTTGTGAATTTGCATTAAAATACACCAGTAATGAAATGAAATGGTTTTAAGCATGTTTTTATTAGTGTTCATAAAGCTTGTTCTCAATTATGCCATTTCTTCTAACTTTGGACAGGGTCTCAATAAGCGTGGCAGTAGCCTCTTATTATCAGGTAATTACCTAGTGAAGAGAGCGGTTCCTCTTGCCGCCAATATACATATATAAAAATAGACATATGAAACAATGGAGTAAATATTCAACGTATTCTCAACAAGTACCACTGTCTCCTAATGTTGTTATAGCATAAAATTGAGTATTGTGTCAAATTCACATAGAATTGTACACAATTGTCTGTGAATATCACAAGTAGATGTTCTGAAACTGGAATTTGCACTTGCAATTCTATGCTACCATTAGTCACATACATCCATGAAAATCGGAGGGCAGGGAAACTAAAGCGATCGAATCCGTGAATGGATAGTGATCAAAAATAGCATTTGGAAAAAAGGATTGCCGCGTTAAAGCATGACTCATCATAAATGAGGCGATAATTATAATAGATAGTATTGACTGTACACCAAAAAATTATATCATGGTGCATTATTGTGTACAAGGCAGGAACAAATAAGTAAAATAATAATAATAATCTCTTTATTGTACACCAGATAACTAAATAAATGACTAAATGCCAGGTCAGTACAATTGGCGGCCTTATCTCTTAGCATGTATTCTTTTCCAGGTAAATATCCACTTCCTTATGCATTTTATATAAATTTTCCTCTGAAACAACAAGAGTTGTGTAAAATTAATCATATTAACTTAAACCACAGAACCTTTGGATTTATATGGATAACTGGATTGCAGTGAAATGGGATAAAAATTGCAAATTGCAAACCGCTATAATCGCTAATTGAGTTATGTTGCTACAGTACTCCGTCTGTGGGCAGCAGCCGCAATTTATTTATTGTTAACTTGCTTACGGCAAAAAAACGTTTTATTGTACTGGAGTAAAGTGTGGCTATAAATTCCAGTGCAACCACTGACGGTTCTTTTTTCACGTTTATCCTCCACAGTTGTTTAAAAAAATGTTTGATTGTTTAATTGGGTAAACAGCGACCGCTACCGTAAACGAATATAATAATGGTTTCACAGCTGTTGTTTGTTCAACCACAAATGTCTGTATCAAATATGTATAATAAAAGCATTCATTCTTTCTTTCCATTAATAATTAATGTTTTGTATTGAAAGGAAAACCAGATTCCAGATCAAATCAAATTAACAACCCATAATGTCCCACTGCTGGGCTCGGGTCTCCTCTCAAGAGAGGGATAAGGCCATACGTCCCCACGCTGGCCAAGTGCGGATTGGGGACTGGGTAACAAAGTTAATCTAATGTGGAGGAAAGGGTGTCATGTCCCTCCAACACAGGGGGGATCCTCCGCCCAGGCGAGGTGATCATGCCTGGCGGGCCAGACAGATAGATAAAAAGAAAATATTTTTTTATCATTACGACTTGTCCACTGTTGATTATTTAAGTATCAGGGGATGTAATTAAATCTTAATAAATGGATTTAAAAATTTGAATCACCAAATATTCTTTTGTGTTTATCTATACTTTCAGTTCTTAAAAAGTCCTAAAAAAACGCAAATATACAAAATACTGAGTTAAATAATAGTCGAGTTGCTTTCATTTGCATATTTCTATAAATCTATAGTTGGTTCTTGAAAGGTTCATTATGAACCTTTGTATCATAAGATTATTTATATTAAGATTCACTTTGCAAATCGTAAAGGGATTTTTAAGTTAGATGTTAGTATAGTCTCGACATAAATCTCAGTGGTACGTTTATTTCACTATTCAATGGAGATTGGTGCCAAAATCGAACGTATAAATTAGATGTTTGTTGAGAATATCATGTGCACTGTACAGGGACTATTATTATCTCTATGAAAGAAGTCTAGATCTAAAAAGATGTAATTATCTAAAAATAAAATATTTATAATTCTCTTATCTTTTTTCAGGTACAACTGTCACTTGTTGGCTTTGACAAACGGAACATCAGTTTATAAAAGTGGAAGAAACTAAATCTGTAAGGTACGTAGTTACTATTTTTTTCTTCTTTTAATTAGTTTTTAAATCTTTATATTTGAATACTATTTAATAACCTTAATACTTAATCCGCCGTGGGGAGCCACACTTCGGCATGAATGGGCCGGCTCGGAATGATACCACGGCCTTACATAAAACTGGTGTACGATTGGCATGGTTTCACCAAGTGAGTGAGGATACCGGAGGCCCATACCCCGAATCCCGCCCCCATCCCCCTCCCCATCCCGCAGAGGCCGGCAAAGCACTTGTGATACCTCTGATGTTGCGGGTGTCCATGGGGGGCAGTAATCGTTCACCATCAGACACATACACTGGTTTGCCCCCTATTTCATAATAAAAAAAAAGAAAATAAGCCGTATACAAGAGTAACTGAAAAAACCTACTTTTAAACAACCACTTTAGCAAACAAGATTTTCAACGCTGCCTTATTAAAAATCCCAACATCACTTACAACGTAGCCTATATGGTTAAATTAGCTAAATTTTCTCAAATCCTTTTTATAACATCATCAGACATTAAATTGGCCTTTGAAAATAATTAAATTAATAGCCTACAAACAGTTTCCAATGAAATTAATTAGGGAACTATCAGATCACCTCCTTTTTAAATTGAGGAAACAAGTCAAAATCATTGAGACATGGTAAGCATGTGTAATGCTGTAATCATCAATTCTTCAGTATCTTCTTACAACTTGCACGAGCAGCCAAGTCTCAAGTTTTCTTTATGCTCATTTTTTCATGAAATTACATTCGAAGATTTTTGATGTCTGCCAGAATTAAAATATAATTAAACTACAGTATTATATAAACACACTAACTGAAAGTAAACATAAAATTAATGAAACATACTATTTATTTTAGTTACAAATAAACACAAAATTGTTTTGTTACTAAAGCCACACTAAGATTTGAAATCCGATATTTCAATTCTGTTACATTTAATTACCACTGTTGTTTTATGATTGAGCTGCGTGCTTTTTCTAATATGTATAACTGTCTAGTATATTCTATCTATTATATAAAACTCTAGTGTCACGTTCGACACCATGAACTCGGAAACTATCTAAACACACAAATACACATTCACAAAAACTCACAAATATTCACTACTCAAAGATTCAAAACTAATTACAGTTAAAAAAACTGCTTCTAGACAATCAAACGACCATTGTAACATTTACTTTTAACTCTTATAAAGCACACCGAAAATAAAGTTATTATGGGTAATAAACTTTTTAACAAAATGTTTTAATATTAACATAAATAGTAATGAAACGATAATCCAAAAGACCAATTTCATTTCTCATTAGCAAGTCGTCTGGCCTCGTTACCATCCCGTGGAACCAATTTAATTACTGAAGATTAAAATTTTAGATAGAATTTTTCAATTTACGCAACTAACTAAGAACAATGTAATGCAAACGATTTTCAAAACGATTTAATCGATAATGGCTGATATTTACAGTTATTATTATTGTTCTCTCAATGATACGATAAAACATTTTAAAGTAGTTTCACGATATATACATTATACTACTACACAGTCCCCTGTCGAGGTTATTTCAGCCGTATACTGCAAGGTTTGATAATATCATCTGTGGTCAGTTTTTTAACGTTTTAATGTTAAATTTACGGCGCAATAAAACCAAGTGGTTTAATATAACGCAAGCTACAGGGTTTTTCGTTCAAAGTTTATGTGGTTATAAATTAGGCCACACCTCGATCTAAGCCCGATAATTGTGGAAAACCTTCATAGATTAGGTCTAAATACCCGCCCGACGATCTAACTTTGGTATCGTGCTGATTAATACGTGGCCCTCTCTACGATACATATTACAATAATCTTAATTGCTTTGTACACTTTCGGAGAATGTTTTGTACCAATATATAATATTTTATATCTGTATACAAAATTTTACCGGAGTTTGTAAATGTTTTTTCTGTTTTACTTTTAAATATTAGTCGTAACTGATATAAATACAATTCGTTTTTAGATTCGTGTTTGACATCATGTTAAATAGATTCTGATATAAGTAACTAATAAGCAATGAATTGAAGGAGGCGCTCATAGCCCAGTTGCACTCGGTGATTAGAAATAATCACTGAGGGTAAGCAACGACGGCCTGGTCCAGTACATGGATGGGTGACCGCTGGTGGCAGTTACCATGAGCGTCTCCGCGATTCAGTGGTCACGTTAAGCAGTCGGTTCCGGTTGTTATCATACGATAACAGTCGTGAGGCTTAGTTGGAAGCCTTCGGGCGGCTTACAAACATCCAACGGCAAGATACGTAGCCACAATGTATACTTGCCAGTCCCCAACCCGCATTTGGCCAGCGTGGATACGTACGCCAGGGCCTTAACCCTCTCCTGAGAGGAGACCCGAGCCTAGCAGTGGGACTTCATGGGTTGTTGATGAAGCAATGAATTATTTAAAAAAACCGACTGCGTGTATTTTTTTTAGTTTGTTTTAGTTTTTCATTTTGATGTACCCAGTGTCACTGTTACGGCTAAGACGAATCTATTGACACCACCCACATAAAAATACGACAAGCCGTTTAGGATCTAGGGCGTCTAAAAGAAATATATTTTACATACATACATACACTAGAAAAGCATAACCCTCTTTCGCAGTCCGGTAAAAAAAACATTTGCTCAGATTTATGAATTTCATATTGAAATGTATGAATTAGTTCAGAGTTAATAAATAAAGGATACATTCCGGAAACTAAAAAATATTGTACTATATGCTTTCGCAGGGAAAGTGTACCTTTGACATATTAAATTAAAGTGTTTTTATATTTGATAATATAACATACATGATGGCATAACTCTCTCTTTATTCATACTGTGTGTTATTATACACGACTACACGAAAACACGAAGTATAATTTGAGCAATTATACGGCGCTTTGTTCAACACACGTATTACAGCTAGCATTATTGTATTTTGCTATTCATACCTAAACGATTGTCAGAATGACATTTTGTTTCTTGTGCATGAACTAAAATTGAGAATATTCTTGGAGATCGTTTTTTGTTTTTGCGAAAGACGGTCCCCATTTCATGTCATCCACATTTTTTATATTTTTTATCATTAATTCCATCACGACGAAGACTTTAAGACTTAAAAGCCTTAGAATTGAAGACACTAAATACTTGACATTGGCAGAAATAGCTAATCCGGCTGGTTGCCATATCATCAAAAGAAGAAGAAGAGAATATTCTTTCATTTCAGGTAGCAGTTTTTTATCATTTAGTTTTTATCATAAATTCAATTCACGTAATTCATTTTGCAACAAAACATTTATCTTAGTATATAAAGAACAGAGAAACCTTACAGTCGCGTCACATGTAATGTGTACTTCTCGACACCTTTCTTCTCATTGTCGACTTCCATCGCTTTTCCCTTTTTAGACAGAGAGAAGAGATATTACACGTTTGCATAAAATTTTATACACAACCATCTAGTTATAAGTTTAAAGTAATAAATATAAATAAATATTTGGACATCTAAGACACAACGCCACCTAAGCAGAGCTTGTATATTTTTTGTAAATACATACATATTATACATAGAAAACACCCAAATCAGAACCAAACATTTTTAGATTATACAAACATTTGATCCGACCCGGGAATCGAACCCGAGACCTCAAGAACAGCAATCCGCATACGGTACCGCTGCGCCACCGAGGCAGTTAATTAACCTATTATAATTCTCAAAAAACTTATTTTGGCTTCAGCTGACCACGGTACGGCGAATGTTTTCTTCTTCTTCACTCTTGTTCTATCTATTTTAAGGTTAGAAGAAAATATAGTATATGTAGTTAGCAAATATGGTATAAGTTATATCCGCTCATTAAAAACTCAATTAGGTGACACAGTGTCATGGTCAAAATAATTTGATTTATCACAGTTATACACACGCTTTCGTCTGAAATATTAATCTATTGATAAATATATTTTTCTTCTAAAAAATTTCTCAATTATTAAACTGTTATGATACAATAATATATCTGCGTCATGCTTGAAAGATTTAACCGGCAGATGGAACAACTCTATCTCACTTATTCATAAACTAATGTTTGGGATCGGTAGTCGGCCCCGACGACACGAAATATTTCTGAACGATTCTGCGCTGCCACAGATATACCAATACATATTTAAATAATTGGAGGTGTCAGGGANATAAATAAGCTTTATTATTATTATTATTATTTAAATAATTAATAAATCGGTATAATTCAGATACTCAAGAACAGCTTTATCTAAAACCTTAACATAACAAACATCGCGCTTAATTTAAAAAGTGTACTCTTATTGAGACACCCCATATAACCAGGATAAGACAAAAGTACTCACAAAAATAACCGCATCCACTATAGCGACGACATCTCCAGAATATTATCAAACGCGAATCTGTAGCTCAACGTATAAAAAACAAAAACATGAAATCTGACGGTGATTTGAGTACCGAACGAATATCATCGAAAATCCTCGAAACGTTTGGTACGAGAGTACGATGGAATAGCAATCATAGCGACCTATATACGAAATTGAAAGCAAATCGTAGCTGGTTTGCGTACAGATTATAGGCTCATTTCCATAAGTACTATCTATCACATTCACAGGTGCAAATTATCTCCACATGTTAATAATATATAATCGAATAAGTGGTAACTTTTGAATACTCGATATCACATAATCAGTCGAAATTATATGTGATTAAATTAGACTTCATATTTAAGAGCGCGCATTACAATTTTTGAGTACCGATTTTTCGTCCGCTGACTATGTTGCTTTTCATTGCTCATAAAGGTAGTAAGCGTCAATGATGTTAACTGATATGTTTCAAGAAAATGATGTTTTTTTTTTTCATATCAAAGCGTGGCATCAGAGGCTGTTGATTATATACCTAAATTAATAAAACAAAATATTACTATACTTAAACAATGCAGTTGTTTGCATAATATTTTTTATTTTATTTTATTTATTTATCTTTATTGTATGTACAAAATAAAAATGGTACAACAGGAACAGTCACAAAGTGTGTATAACAATAGGGTAGTTGACTGTGCCGTAAAAAAATACCGATGTTCTACTTCATTAAAACGAATATTACAAACATCTCGGAAAATATAATTATTACAGCTTTTCAATTCTATTACAAAGTTTAATCAAATAAACATTGAAATATATTGCTCAATTGAAGAGTCTAAAACAGTGACGTCACAAGTCAGTTCTTAGTACATTTTTCATACAAAGTGATCGTTTTGACAGGTGATAAAAAGTAACTGATTTGACTAAGGTGTCAACTACCCTATTGCCGGTCTTATCGCTCACGGCGATTTCTTCTAGACAACCATAACACGAATATAAGTGTTTCAAAATTTAGCGTGGCTTACATAAAGGCAACACATAAAACATACAAAAAAAAACAAAAAGAAATAGTAGAGATCCATATTTAAATATTATACACTTCTAATTTGATTTAAATAATGTACAATTTCTAATTTTCTGGCAAGCCTAACTTTTATAATCAAGTAAAATGCGATGTTTCGAATAGTTGTAAGCTTTTTAAACTTTTTTTAACTATTCCATCTGTTAAACAACAGAGTGAATAATGTTTGTCTGTGTCAATGTTTTTAACCTTACATTGGTCGACGCTAGCTCATCCTTCAGACGACCTGTAACTGACCGATTTACGAGTATTGTTTGTATATGCCGATACCATTTTATAACGACAATTTAAAAAATATAATGTACCTATTAAATTTGTTAATACAATATAATCTTATTACAAAAGGTCTCGCAACAGGAGAACGTTATTATAGAAGCCAATCTCGAACTGAATTTCATTTTGTTCTACAGATTAAATACGATATTCCCGGCTTATTTGAAAGTAATAATAAAATGAAATCACCGACCAAGCCAGCGTATATTTTGTTTAGAAGGATATTTTGTTAAAATAAACAAAAATATACATACTACTAGCTTCTGCTTGCGGGCTCCGCCCGCTTGTTTTCCGATTATCATCCTAAAGGGTATATATAAATAATATAAATAAATAAATATTTCGGACATCTTACACACAACGACATCTAGTCCCAAGTTAAGCATAGCTTGTGTTGTGGTTACTATACAACTGATACAAATACATATATAAATTTTTTTGTAAATACGTACATATTATACATAGAAAACACCTAAACTTCGAAACAAATTTTGCAGATTATACAAACATTTGTTTCGACCCGGGAATCGAACCTGAGACCTCAAGCATAGCAGTCGCATACGCTCCCATTGCGCCATCGTCTTATCCTTTCACAAGAATCAAAGCATCTCCACGCCAAATTTAATTGAAATTGGTGCAACAATTTAGCTATGAAAGCGTAATAGCCAAACAGACAATTATCCAGAATTTTTAGTATTAGTATCGATATGTTATTACTATGTATTGTCATAGTAACGAAATAAAAAGACTGCAAGGATGCTTTTACACTTGAAAAAACTACAAACAAGTTGTAAGTACCCTTTGAAAGCCGGGTCAGATTGAGACAGAGTTAAACCTTTTATAGGATAAAGTGAGGAATTTACCCAAAAACGAGAGCTTAGTTTTCGACCTTGGAGCTTGGTTAGTTAGAGAGAGAAGCAGGTGACGGGCTGCTGTCTATACATCCTAAAGAGCAAGACTTGTACCTATTATACAACCTTATATATATTTAGGTATATCTATATAAACCATAATGCGGTACGACCATTAAATTATATTATTAATAACTACTTACAGTGATTTCTACCGATAGCGATATAAATCGCTGTAAGTAGAGTTATTGTTCCTGATATGGCCACATCAAATTGCATGTGCAAGCCTTTAATCATAATCTTGTAGTGGCTTGTACTGTCGACGAATGTAATTAATATATATACTAATATATATTAATTACATTCATAAAAATATTTTATAAAAATATTTACATAGCTTTTTTAATTACACCATCTGTGTCGTTATACATTTTTAATAGTTCATAAATCTATAACGGCATAAGCCCAAATTTTATGGTCCGGTCATTAATTATGGGCATGAATAATATATGCCGGTACACATCACTAGTGTATGTACTATGTAAAAAACTTATTTATGGTCATATAAGTATTATGTAAGACATATAAATTTTGCTTTTCAAAAAGCCAACTCCCGCATTAGGAATATACGAGTACATTCCTGTGTCACGGGGATCTTTACAAACATACATGAAACGGACACAAAGTACACCCAGACTTAGAACAACAATTTATGGATCACACAAACATATTCCCATGTAGGATTTGAACCCACAACACATGGCGCGTAGGAAGCGGTGTGGCGACCACTGAAACCACTAGGCCAACCGTGTAGTCAAAATATATACATTTACACTGATCTGGAATTGTACCCGTAACCCCTCAATAAATAATATTTTTCGTTTCTATACATATACAACAATATCCCTAAATCCACCACAAAAACGAAAGCTCCTTAAAATAACCACCAGAAAAACATTTATATTCAGTCATAACAAACGTGGCATACATTTTCCAGAGAATTCTAATCCGAATAAAGGGTAAGTGGATGATTTTGTTCGCGGGCGAGTGTAAAGGGCCCGCGTCGTGACGTGTGGCGAATGTGTAACTACGACCTACATTTCGATACGGTGACGGAAACACAATCAAAATTCGATTCGATAACACTTCCAATTCATCATCGCATATTCGCAACACTAGTTGCAAACTCGTTTGAATTCGCAACTTTTGCTCCATTATGTTTTTTTGAATTGAGAACGTTAGAATGTTTTCGCGGTCTTTTGTTGTATTTAGCGTAGTGTACGGTGATTGTATCAAGAACAAAATACTTGATTTGCTTTTAAATAAAGTTTTATTAAAAGTGTAAGCCAATGTTATATAAATTCTAAAATTAAATATAAGTTCATTTGTTGTTTGCTCTTTACGCTTTCACAGACTAACTGCTCAACCAATCATTATAAATTTTGAAAGGTACTAGAAAGTTTTTAATTATCCATATTGAAGCAAAGCCGCGGGTATTTAACTTATATATTTCACCTATCTGTTTAGAAGTCTCACAAAATACGAAATTTTAAATAAAAGACAACAAAATTATAGTAAAATGTCAAAATAAACGTGCCATTTATTGAATCACAGGAAATCGTGGTCACCACAAATGGTAATCTCACCAAGAAATCTCCAAATCACAAATTGTTGTTCTGAGTCTGAGTATTCTTCGTGTACGCTACATGTGTATTTGTAATGACCCCTGCGACACAGGATTTATTTATGCGGGAAATTTGAATTTGAATGCGTGAGTTAGATATCTTGTTTAAAATGAATAGTTTTATTTAAACGCATTCTAGGTACCTGGTAGACACACACATCGAGAAAAGGTGTTGAAATATCTGTAGGTTTTGTTACATTAATCCCAAAACTAGATACGCTATGACTCAACTGTTACACGGCTCAGGTTCAGCCTGTTATCATTAATCTTCACTTTCAAGCTAATAGAAAGAAATTCCCCTAAATAGTCTGGATAAATGTTAGAATGCAACCTCGCTTAAACTAAACTATGACTAAAGAGTAATTTATCTTTATTTAATCCTAAAAACAAGAAATCCAAACCTGAATTAGTTCCCATTGCTCCAAATTATGAGTGCACCTCATTGCGAATGCGCCTTCGCGTGCTGACTACTGATTAATCTGACTATATACGTGATATGTCAAAGTTTCATCACAACAGTTGAAAACAAAGAGGTAAGATACAATTGATTTTCCAATAAGCCTCATACTGTGAATAATAATATAGTTTATATAATCCTTACAAAGTTATCTTAGCAATCAATATGCAACTTGCACATTTTTGTTTTTTTTTCTTTTTAAAAACGCAACTCCCGCATTAGGAATATACATCCTGAGGACAAACATACATCAAAACGGATACAAAAAACACCCAGAATCAGAACAACAATTTGTGGATCACACAAAGTGTTGTCTTATATGGGATTTAAACTCACAACACTTGGAGCCAGGAGGAACGGCGTGGCGACCGTTTAAATCACTAGGCCAACAATGCAGTTATGATATCAAATCGAAAATTGTGTGATGACAAAATAAATTGATGAACTTTTAACATAAAATATTGAGATAAAAGTACGACGTATATGTAGAATCAACATCAGCCTATCGCAGTCCACTGCTGGACAAACACAAACACCACGCCACTTAGTTCGATCCTCGGCTTCTCGCATTCAGCTCCTGCCAATATATATACAATAATAGAAGGAATTTAGAACTACGCCCCTAACATACATATAATCAAATGTAACATATATGGAAGATATACACAGTATTCGCGTATTAACCGTCTAAATCCGATTGAATACATCCCAACCAAAATTGTTATAGCGACATGCTTGCCACGCATAATTAACATGACTTTGTAAAATAGCGTCGCTATTCCAACAGCATCACCCAACAGAGCAATGACTGACATGGGTGTCGACGGACGTGCTTCACGAGACGTGCTGCTGAATAATGACTGTCAAATGAAGCGGGGACTGATGGGAATCCCAACACTATGAGGCGATTGCGTGGCACAACCTCGCTGTGAATTATTGGTTGATTGCGTCGTCTTGTTTCATCTGCAATTTGCATGTAGTTATCTGATGTAAAATGAAACTTAATTCTGCTGTAAATTTTGTTATTTAATTGTATTCCGTACACATACAAGTCAAATAATTTTAGTAACATTAAATGTACAACTTATATCTTTTGAAAAAGTACGACTTTTTCGAATGACGAGATCGGACCGACTGAAGTCATTGTAATGCAACGAAAACCTTTTTTGTTATTACTTCCTATCTTTTACTTGCCTGAAAAGAGATGATAAGTTGACAGACTACCGGCCCTATTACCCCTCACCGTTTGATACAATATTGAAAAATGTATTTTAATTAAGTAGAAAACAATGGATTGGACACAAAAGATGTAAACACTCCGATAACTTATCCTTTACAATTACTAAGGTCGTGAACAGAGACAATTCAAAGGTTCCAATATAGAGATTTCCGTTCTCCAACTACGAGTATCTTTCATAATGTGAACCACCACAGAACGGAGTAACAATGGAATGCAACAAAGGGCAGAGAAGCAAGCATAGCTCGGAGCTATTGAGCATGGTTAATCGAAACGGTAAGAGGGACAGTTCGCGTTGTTGCCTTTAGGTAGAATTACAGTCGCTTAGGATCAACTAATGTATCAAAAACTATGTTATGTACGCCTATCTATAACTTTATGAACTTAATTTGACATTATTAGTAATGATTCCTTCTTAAGTTTATTTTTAAAATATGATAACAGTTTAATGAGAGAATCGCGTACAATAAATATTTAAGTATTTATATAAGTTTGTAAAGTAATGATGTGTATAAATCTAACATTAAATATGTTCACATTTCGTGCTTCATTACTTAAAAAATTAAACTAAAAGTTACAGATATTCCCACTTTGAAATGTTATGCTATAATACACAAAAAATCTTAGTCTCCAGTTACAACATGCATTAAATTAATTTTAACCTAAAATTTGCAACACTCACAATCTCATGTTGTAGTATTGACATACCACAAACAAGAATATACACTGTATATCATGAATGCCGCGATACATTATGAAAAGTAAAGAGTTCTTAATGAGACCTGCAGCGTATGTATGACTCTATACAAGCCCGTATTGTAAGGCCTGTTCTCTTGAAACATACTTGCCTAGGAATAATGATGCGCCTGACACACGCGTGACGTAGAATAAGCGTATAGATTATAGCTCCAACATAACCCTGTTCCACCATCTCTTTTAAAATATATTCTAAACAACACCACGCTCATATTTACTCTCAAATAGACGTAGTTAAAATATTCGCCGCTCATAATTTCTAATACCTAGTGCTAAAATATGGGTCTCATAAGTCGTATTTCAACTAGATGCATTAACAGTACTAAGGGCCTCTGTATTGAAGCCATTCTATTACCTAACGTATATTCATGCATGAATAGAGTTTAAAATAATGATTTATACTTAGATATAGTCGGCGATGCCTCGGAGCTTTAACAGTAAACCCTCATATCCTTTCATTTGCATGTTTTCCTCGGGCAATATCAAATATCAGCTTCCGTTGGGTTTTAGCTTGTGTCGAAGACTCTGTCTCTATAGTTCGACAAGTTATTTATATTACTACGGTAGTAATAGCAGTATTTGTTATAAAATAACAATACATATTTTTGCTAAAATCATTTGCACAATCTGTTTATCCCCGTAGCGCATATAGCACGCTTTTTACAATACAAAGTAGATAATTACAGATCGTGTGTATTGTTATAATTTTATTAATTTGCACCAAGGCAACTTAATATTTAAAAATAAAACTGCATATTAATGCAGTTAGTCTGAATAATAATTCCTCTTGACGTAGATTAAAGTTACATTGTTTTGGCATAAACAAATTCGTAAAGTAAAAAAACTTTGTTACTTTAGAAAAGCTTCTAAGACAGTTAAGGTCCTTATCCTAATCTCTTCTTCAATCACAAGAGGGGCAAATGAATTCAGGATCCTGACCCTTTCAAACAACTGCAATGTCAGCCTTTATTTCCCATGCGAAAACCAGGTAGTTATAGTTTACATAGTCCAGTAACTGTCTTGTGTGGAATGTTATACAGCCCAATCAAAAGACTAAGCGCGGAAATAGCCCTGCGTGACAACTGTCTTGTGCTTTCTTACCCTCAGTATTAAGTCGACATCATAATCATGAAGCAGACCTCTTTAAAATAAATACAAAACGAATCACCTAACCACACCTCGTAATTTGACTACACGGTTGGCCTAATGTTTCAGTGGTCGCCACACCACTTCCTACTGCGCCAAGTGTTGTGGGTTCAAATCCTACATGGGACAACACTTTGTGTGATCCATAAATTGTTGTTCTAAGTCTGGGTGTACTTTGTGTCCGTTTCATGTATGTTTGTAAAGAGCCCCGTGACACAGGAATGTATGTTCCTAATGCGGGAGTTGTCTTTTAAAATAAAAAAAAATAAAAAAGATATTTGCTGTAACCTTGAATACTAGAACATAAAGAATCATTGAGCTAAGAAAAGTTTTAAATTCTACACTATGTTAGAAGAAGCGTCCATGAGCTGAGGGTGTCGAGTAATAAACTACATAGTACGATAATTCTTCCTAGTTCTCGTGTAACACCCGCTCGTACGTGTAATAATGATATGTGTAACGTGAAACAACCTAACAGTGTTTTATTTTCAAGCTCATCTACCGACCATAATTGCTTCGTTGAACCTCTCGGTAAACAGCCACTTTCACACAGTGTATGCAAACCCCGAAATAGTTTCGTTCAATAGCAGGAGCATTTAGAAAATGCAAGTTTACTTAAACATTATGACATAGCTGACTTCTAATATTCAGTGTTTAAATTTTTACTTGCTGATTGAAAGCGATTAGAAAAAGTCAAGGAAACAGAAATCTAGTATATTTGTAATTTCGTTGTTATTTTTAAGAATGTTTAAGTGATAACTGAGAACACCATACATGTAAAACGCAAATGTCAATTTGATTGGCTAATCATGTTTGGGATATGGAATTTGTGGGACCTACACAAAATCCAAATGATGACGTCATATGATTAAGTGTGTCACGTCCACACATACAAAGTAATTCGGTTATATCCTTCCAAACTACGCCTGTTTGTTTCCTGTCATAGTTATCTACTAATAACTGTTTAATTTCAAGTTGCCCTTCAAAGATTTTTGACCCTAACGTCGGCGCTTAATAATTAATTGATAATAATTAATCAGGCACATAGGATTACTGTCGCACAAGGAGGAGTATTGTCCATTTTTGTGTTCTTTTTTTATAGAATATGGATCAAACGAGCAGACGTATCGCCTGATGGTAAGCGATTACCGCCACTCATGAACACCAGCAACACCAGAGACGCCACAAGTGCGTTGCCGGCCATTAGGGGATGGGGAGGGCGATAGAGGGAGAGGTTGGGGTATGGCCCTCCGGTATCCTCACTCAATCGGTGAATGACAATGCAAGCGCTGTTTCGCACTGGTTTTCTGTGAGGCCGTGGTACCACCCCAGTCCAGTCGGCCCATTCATGCCGAAGCGTGGCTCTCCCACAGTAAAAAATATTGTGTTGTGTATATATTTATTAATTAATGAGAACTAATGTTGTAGAAAAAGAGTCTGAAGTAAGTCTTTATTCATGTGAAAGATCTAACGATGAATGTCAGACCTAAGTTGACGTGGCGACATCAACGTGACGCATAGCGTGGCGACACGACACCATGTGTGATTGTCTTTATGACTCTCTCCCCACTTAGCTATCTATTATAACAGATATTTTCATGACATATTTTAATATGATATAAAGTCTTTGCACGTTTATTTTACCTCTGATCTACAAGTATACTTTAGATCTAAATGTAAAGCACATTGAACGCTAAATAACTGTAAACGGGACTTTAATTACGTGACGCCCTATGTGCACTGGACAATTTACCTTGATTTGAAATCCTTATCGCTATTTTCTTATAAAATATAGTGCACATTCATCTCATTTGACTCCCTGTATGCAAATAGTAGGTTTTCGATAGTCCACAGCTCTTCGTTAGGACCCCTCAAAGGCAAAAAGGCAAATATACATGAAGCATTTCAACAGCATCAATTCTAAGTGCTGGAAGCAAAAAGATTACCTTAATGATTTTTTCCTTTCTAAAAAGTCCATAAAAGTTCAAGGAATGCTGTGAAACAACATTATTAGAACGAATATCTGTGTATACTTTTTTAGCGAACTGCGAAAGAAGTAGGGTTATGTTATTCGAGTGTACGTATGTATGTACATTTCTTTGGCACGCTCTAGAGCCAAAACGGCGTCAATAGATTCGTCTTAGTCGTGAGAGTGACACTGGGTACATTAAAATTGAAAAAAATATCAAAATCAAGGATTTTTGGAGCCAAAATGTAATCTGAATAAAATATTTTCAAAATACATCGAGTGTGGTATTAAAATAAAGGATTTTTAACGGTGATTGCGAATGTATATATAACTTATATGTTTTATATATGATATTGACGCAGTTGGGTTTCATTTTTTAAATAATTCATAGCTTGCTTAAAGCCTCAGCTCCCAGCGTTTTGAACATACTAGAAATATATTTTGTGTTGTGGAGGTCATTACAAACAGGGATACAAAGAATGTCCAGAATAAAAACTACAACTTGTGGATTACGAAAATTGTTGCAAAATTTTTAATTTTTTCAAAAGCTTGCTACTCTTTTCGGGATAAAACAAGAAAACATTTACTGTATTTTCAGATAACTACTATGTATATAAAATAAAAATTAACTAAATTTATTTTACTTATAGTATAATTTATGAAGAACTGTTAAGTCCGGTTGTTTATGCTTTTTTTGCTTTTAGCCCCTAACGTGCCCCGTAATGCTGTATTGTTTGAAGAAAACTAGAGTCAACGCTTGGAAAACATAACAACATACTTAATTACGCTCGTCATTCCAGTTCACCTAAATTCAGATTAGAACATTAATAACAATAGTATAAAAACGCTTTACGAACTCTCAGACCAACTTATGAAGGCTCGTAATTCTTTATAATTTTTATAGTATTAATAAAAACAAAGGGTTACTTATTCAAGCGGAGCAAATAATTTGTTAATATCCTAAAATTTTCAAAATACAGGGCTTATTAAATACCCTTTCCAGGCTTTAAGCGTAAGAAACAATATCCAACATGTGCTAGTAATTATTCTGAATAAATTCATTTACTCTGAACGTTTAATATCGCACACTTGCACTTAAATGCAGTTAAGCTAAATAGTAATTCCCTGGAGTGAAATTTCAAATTAGCCCTCGTCTTAATGAAAATTTCTTTATGTAAATTTTAATTCAAAAATCCGCCATTTGTTCTAAGGACCGTAAGTTGAATGAAAAAATCTATTAGCTAAGAAAAATGAAAAATACTGAGGAGCTTTTTGCCTTCCACGGAGTATGTAAATTAGGACTAAAGTGACCTTTTCATCGTCGTACTGAATAGAACAATTAAAACGTTAATAGTTTCTTTATATATTCTAATTGACCACAAAGCCTTCGTAAAGACAAAGGAATCGCTTAGTTATAAATAATTTATAAGTGAATGTGGTATTAAAAAAATGCTTCCTATTTAATAAAAAGCAGTATTTTGCTTTTTATGAAATAGGAAGCATTTATTTATGATTTAAAATTTTTAACATTAAAAATATTAAACATACCATATTTAATTTTGATTGTGAAAGTACAATTTGTTTATTTTTTATGGTGACCATGGAGGCCCAATAATGCAGAACCATCACTAGACTAGACTAGATGGTTGTAGGTGACCATACCGCATTGTTGCATTCGCAATGAGTATAGTGCCCACCACTCTTGGATTCTTCTAAAGCTTTCCTTCAAGCAGAGTAGAGACGCTTTGGCTAAAAAAACACCCAATACAACGCTCTAATTATCATCATCAAAAGACTATAATAATCCACTAACGAATGTAAGTATTTCCGGAGAAAGAAGGATTTGACTAAAGTATGCTGCTCAAACGGTCCCGTCTCAGGCGCAGAGTGGCACACCGTGTGGTTTTAGTCGGTTCGATTCCGACACACCGACCCGCCGCAAAACCCGGTGGGGTGAAGGCCCGAGGGGGTTTCCACACGTAAAAAAAAAGGTTAACTTCTAGTTGTCTTTCTTTTTGATCTATTATTTTCCTATAGAGATTGCTAGTCAGCTCTTACGACATTCATGAGATGACTAGTGATGATTCATATTCTTCATTCATCACCTCTCGGATAGAACTTTCCAACGTACGTATATAGCTTTTATTACAAACGGGCTACGTTGCATTAGCTTTTGTCTAGGAACTAATTATCCATCGAATAGCTCTAAAATATTTTTGAAGCTATTAGAATAATCATCTTCCTAGCCTTTATTATTCCCAAGATTATTTGTAGTCGGCTACTAGTTCAACCGATTTTACCTGAATAGTTTTTCCACGGAGCGACCGGCATCGGAGCTCCGCAACCCTGAGAGTGAACTGAATTCGAAGATTGAAATTGTTGTCAGTATATTGAGGACACTGACTTCCCAATAAAGATTGCCATAGATGTTCATGATAACCGGGACCGACGTCTTATCGTGCTTCGTGAGGCACGGGCGGGAAACACCGTCATCTACCATACTCCGGGTTCCTGTTAAGTTGAAACGTCGTCTGAAAAACCCAACAGCAATAAAACCCGGAAATTGAACCCGAGACCTCTAGATCGGCAATCGCTTACGCCAACCAATTTACCAACAAGGCAATCTTTGAAGCTAGTAGAATATATTCTAGAATACATATAGCATATAAACGTATTTATTTCTGTTGAAATTATTATTGTGTATTGTGATTGTTCTTAATAGCGATATCTCTATAAACATAATCACAAGGTGGTGTCCTCAACAAATGGATTTTACTATACATAATTGCTTTAGACATTCAAATGATCGTTTCACGTCAATAATAATATTTGATTGCTGAGAGTCGTGAATAGAGCTACGTGTCATATCTCTTGCGAGGTTGTGCACGATTACGAACGACGGAACTGTAGCCCTAAATGTGTGTGCATATATGTGAGTCACGAATACCAAATGGCATATGACCTCGGCTATGTAATAATAGGTTTCTATAACTATCTACGTTTCCTGAAAGAGTAATTTAAGTTTAGAAACAATAAAAACTTCGTATTTTGGGCTATTATTACAGTATATATTGGCTTATATGTTTCATAAACGACAACCACCCATAATGTCCCACTGCTGATCTCGGATCTGCTCTCAGGAGAGGGTTAAGGCCATACGACCCCACGCTGGCCAAGTGAAGATTGGGGATTGGCAAGACTACGTAAGTGACTACGGTTAAGCCCAGTGAGGTGCTATACGTAGTATGCTAGTTGACCAATGCGACTGAATCTGCGTCTCTTTTCAATAACACTCGGCTACTTAATCCAAGCGTGATGTCAACTATACTATAGATAGATAGATAAATAACTCTGTATTGTACAAGAACACACAGAAACCAAGTTATAAAAAACAATTTTACAAATATCCTACCTTAGGCACGCCAGTGAAATACACATGAAAAACATGAAAATTGGTTACATACTTTTTGAGTTCATCGTGAGCAACTACAAAGAGAATATTTTCTTTGAGAAATTTCCCATTCTCCAAGTATTATCTGAGGAGGGTATCTCCATCTCTCTCTCGACTCTTACTCACTGTTCTCGAACAGTGGTAAGTGATGGAATGTATAGTAAGATGGAGCTCGCTCCGTCCAAGAGAATTGAATCTAGCGTACAAGAGAATCGAATCTAGGTCTACACACTGATATTAAACGTAAATGGATAAATTATAAAAGCAATAAAATTTAATTAACCATAACCGTATCCGTTAAGTAAACTCTAATAGCAAATCTTTAAAAAATAAACGATAAGTCAATCTAAAATGAATACATACAAAAGACATAAAAAAAATATACAGAAAAAGATTATAGTCTATGCATTCGTTATGAATCTTTATTCTAAAGAGGTATATTTTGACAGCGCGACTTATCAGTTTGTTTATACAATACATCCCACACATACAGGAATAACTAGCATTGAACATAATGGCATCCAATCATTAATTAACATCATTCATTTAAAATTAAAATGCTCTGGCACACGTCCTTCTTTCGTTAACAAGATGAGACGTGAAATTCAAAATACAAGGTTCTCCGAGGCGTTAACCGATGGCCACGATAACAACTGACATGTCGTGATGGGACAGAACAGATTGCTTAGCCCAAAGTAATTAAACGTTCACAACTGGCTGAATAATTTATAACCTTTGCCTGCAGAATGTTTATCACAGACGTCAATTACCCCTTTGACGCGGGTTAATTTTTAACGTAATTAGTTTTATATGAACATGACATACATTTAGTAATCAATCGCTATAGTTTCATTGTTATCGTGGCAGAGGTCAAACGCTACAATAAATCAGCTTCAACACTTTTTATACAATACCTTTCAATAACTAATTTGTATTACATACATAAATAATGCCTCATACTATGAATCTATTAAGCAAAAACTTTATAACTCTGCGTACGTGATAAATGTGTAAACTATTAACTCATAAAAAATGATTTTCGAGACAGCTACTTCAAACAATACTCCCTGTAGATTGCAAAACAATTAATGGAGTTTTTGGAGAATTCAATACTGTATTCATTTAAAAAACTATGTGCGATGGGCAATCCCAAACGTAAAACCATAAATTTTACGGGTTTTTTAATCTGCAGGTAAATCTGTGGTTCTCTTCTGGCTGCGCAGACTTTTTTCAAAGGTGACAAAAGAAACTATCTTATTAATTTTATTTTTGAAGAGGTATCATTACTTGTGCCAGGATCCGTGATGTAGTTATACAATGAGTCTTTTATATTTTATAATTAATATAGTTATCTATTGAAACATCAATAATAAATAGTGGTCGCCAAGTGATCGAAATTCGACTATACTATACTTTTTTTTATATGTTTTGGTAATCTACACTCCTACATAGAAACTTTAAATGAAATTTTATTTCGTATAATTTTTCGAGAAAAAGTACAAAGTTTTTGCGTCATGTATTAATATATAGATAAATATGACAATTAACCTAAATTTCACTGACTAACGAACAAAACCAATAACCATATAATTTTATCAAATGGTTAGTGTAGAACAAAAAAATATATCTTTTCATAATTGTTTCCGTATCATCACAATTCTAGCTGTGTTTTGACTCCCAAACAACCTATCGCATACAATTTTTCGGAAGAAAATTTTTCTGTTTCTGTTAGTGCTTGGTCAGTTGAATAATATTAAAATTAAGATCTTTGTTCAACTTTTGTATGACTTATACGAAGATATTACATTGTTTAAAAATTAATTAAATAACGGTATTCGGTTCCTATGCCTACGCACGAATGTCTATTGTAGTTTTGATTAATAAGAATCTTTTGTTTACTATTATTTATAATATTTTAACATCATTAAAATGAAAAAAAAAAAAAAATCCATCGATTGGTTTCAAAACGGATCGGTGTTTTGAATAGGATCGTTGAGTGAGGCTTCGCGCACAATAGACTCACAATAAGTTCGACCTTGTTGTATTACATCGGTTCAATCAAAATATTGGGGCAAAGGTTATCTATGAAGTTCCCCTGCCGCTGGAGATCACCGATCCATTGTGATAGACTCCTACTTGCCGACGTCAAAAATACTCGAACCACTTAACCATTGCTTCGAATACCATTGGAGTCACGGTCGATTGAACATTGAATAGGAATCCAGATGTCAAACGCTTGTTCACATTCGATTGATTTAAACGCAACAAGCGTACTTTTGCATTTTCGAAGTACTTTATTAATGGAATGTTAGACGAAAAGTTTTTTTTTTATTTATACTAAACTAACTTTGCGAGTTTAGAATTATCAGCTTTACTAAATGTGTCTGTTTCTAAGGAATATAGCTACTTTACGCCTTTGTGTGTGTTCTGTCTTCTTCGTATAACTTCACATTGTCTTCGTTTATCGAAAATTCAATATTATTATCCTCGTATTTATTATTAACTAGCTGTTGCCCGCGGCTCCGCCTACATATATGTCGGTTATCGCGGCAAATAGTAGTCTACGTGTTATGCTGATGCATAAGCTATATTATTGTAAAGTTTGATTGAAATCTATTCAATTGTTTTTAGGTGAAAGAGTAACAAACATCCATCCATACTAACAAAACTTTCGTGTTTATAATAGTAGTAGGACTATAACTTAAATGTGTAGGAATCAATATGAGTAGAGATTTACTGTTTATTGAGTAGGAGAACAGTCACCCATAATGCTGATAACATATACACAAATATTGCTGATACATTAAACTGATGCCAATTAAATAGATGTTTATGAATCACGAGGCTGCACATTGATGCGGGAACTTAAATTTCACTAACTGAGGACTGAGAAATGGCGTGGGAAGCTTCGACCAATAAACTTCATTAGGGCTTATCCAATTGGCAGTAATAGAAAGATGCCTGATCTGCATGTTTATCCTCTATCTATACAAATGAGTAAAATTGGAGTGTCGGTTTTTAATATTAAAATAACCGCTTTTTACTAAATGTATGCATATTACCAAAATACCTATCTTTTTACAATTTTTGTTTGTCTGTCTGTTTGTTCCGGCTATCTCTGGAACTGCTGGACCAATTTAGGTAGCCGATAACTTTTTTAAATCTAGCTTCGCCCAGCGGCGTTACCCGCAGTTAACACCGCGGGGTTCAGCTAGTATCATAATAAAATCTTAGGTAAAGTATTTATTCCAAATCTGATAAGCCAGGTAGGATTTCTGGGAAGATGTAACAGCAAAATTATATTTATTAATAGATTCTCACATCTGCTGCAGCTTTGTTATGAGTCTACCTGTACTCGTTGTACCTAACTTTACAATTTCCAATGCATTTGCACAAATCTCAATCAGGAAAGCATATTTATTAACTCGCGTGTGTTCGTTATTATTAAATCAGTTCATCAAAAATCTAATTAAGTTTGTTGTTGGGCTCAGCCGGTAAAACAGTGTCAGGAGGACGGAGTGACAGGATTAACTTCGTCTTTAATTACGCTGCAGCACAATTTCCCTGCACTTGCCGTTATAAAGGTGAGCTTCATATTTCATAATTGTTGTGGAAAGACGGTAGATCTTAATAGTTTAAAATGCATATCTTTTTCTTTATTTTCAATCGTGAATCTGCCAAAAACTATTTAAAACTATTTGTAATATACATTTGTATTAACTATTTGTAACGTCTTTAGAAACACTCATGATGTTGGAACAAAATACAATACAAATAAAAAGTTTAAAAACACGTTTTCGTATCAAATTTAAATCATCCTTATCCTTACTAATATTATAAATTTGAAAGTAACTCTGTCTGTCTGTCGCGCTTTCACGCCAAAACTACTAAACCGATTTAAATAAAGTTTGGTACACAGATAGTCTGGAGTCTGAGAAAGGACATAGCTTACTATTTTCCGACATAACAGACATACACGCAGGCGGAGTCGGGGATAAAAGCCAGTAATAAAAGATAGTCTGGAGCCCGGGAAAGGACAAAGGCTACTATTTTCCGTAATACACTTTACATATAATCTAGTAATGATAAGGCTAGCAAGTTATTTTTACGACACATTACATTAAGCTAATAAATAAGATATTTTCATTTTAAGCTTATGCATATCATAGTATTTCATATAGTATTTTTACATAAATAGGTGTACATAATCTAATTGGCAAGTAAATAAAAGTATCTGTATAGCCAAAATGTTGTTAGCTAAGCACCTCTTCAAGGAAGTAACGCTGACATTCTGCTAAAACCTCATTAGGTTCTTTCATTAGGTAAGATAAATCATTGAAGATCATTATCTTCATGGACTAAGAGCTTACAGTTAATTTAAAAAGAATAGAAAAAAATTATCACTAAATATTTTATTATAAAACATCTAGTAATAAAGCTCTTCATAACAAAAAATATTATTAATACCGCTTAAACACGGGTTATCGATATAATAGTTAATCTATAGACAAGCGTTTTAATTAAGCTGGAGGTTATTACGGCGATGTCACCTGCCTTCAAACTTGACACGTATAGATAGATATTCTGACGTTGCATCCAGTTATTAGCTTCCTGCCGAGTACCGTTATTACTATATTCACTTGCCCGCTTTAACTTCGCCGGAGCGGATAAAGCAGGCACTTAATTAAGCTATATTTCTGTTGTATACCTACGGGTATGATGAGAGAATTCGTACGATATTAATCGCTTTGTTTCGATCGAGAATGTTTATAGACAGTCTATTTTTTTATTGTATTTAACAAGTAAATTTAATTTTAAAAAGAAACGACCGCGCCTCTATGTGTCACCTTTATCTTATCTTGGTATCGCTGTAAAAAGAAGCGAAGTCTTTCCACGAGAATCAAAGTATCTCCATGCTTGATTTCATTGAAATTGGTACTGCCGTTTAGACGAGAAAAGTTTACAGACAGACAGAGCTACTTTAGTATGGATAGATTACGAGTATATGCTCGTAGATTGTTGCTGAGTAGTAATCTTGATATCTCATCCTTCTCTTATAACGAAATATCTAAGACAAATAATGAAGTGGTAAAAAGGGCATAGACTTATATCAGTATACCTAACAGTCGATAAATTTAAATAAAAAGAAATAAGGAATGGTGCCGAATCTTTGATTATAATTTAAAGAGCTGCTTGTGCAAAAATTTTTATTAAGGACAAGATTTCGTTTACTCCATCACAACTCTAAACTCTAAAACTCTAAAAAAAAATATTAATAATAAATAACTCTTTTGATAATCCTTTGAATTGTCAATCAATCAAGCTGGTTTTTGGTTAACAATTTAGGAATAAGTTAACTTATACACTGGTAGTATTGTAAGTTTACTTATTTATCGACATTGAAGCAATCAATTAAATCGTCAGTCGTCAAAACATATAAAATTTATGCTGTTACGATACAGAAACGGACTTCTTGACTTTGACATTTCCCAATAGAAAATTTTGAATTTTATATTTTCTTCTAATTGAAAGTTTCTATAGTGTGATAACTATGTAATTGTTACATCATTGGTCGGCCTTCGGATAACCAAAGGAGATGTCACGAGAATGTTAATTCTGCGCCGATTAGTATTCTAGTCGAAACAACAACTAATAAAAAGGAGCCACCGTCGGGAAAATTGAAAATATCCGCAACCGTCAGGAAAATGAGGAGGCTCTTCGTCACGCCGTGAAATTAGAATCGTCCCGAGCAGTTCCGATGCTTGTCACGTGGCGCGAAAAGTTTGTTTACGTTGCCATTTGATTATAATCTAAACGAAATTTCCCTAACGGTCGGCCATAGCTTTTGTTATTAATGCCAGAGGTGTTGTTATTTTCTTCACTGTAAATAAGAAAAGAACACCATTTTGTTGAGGAAAGCGTGATTATTATACAAATCAACTCATTCAAAAGTGCATGGGTGAACCGAACATTCATAATTACGATTTGGTATAAGGTGTTTAGTCGTAATATTTGTTTGTTTGTTTTACCGGGCTATTATCGCACTTACCCACTTGATTTCGCCGTTGTACGTAAGTTTGCCATCTTCCTACTCCAACCATCCTAGATCATCCCAGAAGCTATGCAGCCTTTACAGGTTACTACATGTTTCCGGGGATGATGTTAATCGAAGGATGTTTGCCAATGGATCTGCCACACTTCTTCATTCTCTGAGAACGTGTTGCGGCGTTTCTTCTGCTTTCTACATCCCTTCACAGAGGGCTGTCTGTTGCGCCTGTAGTGAATAGGTGCTTGTAGGTATTCTGACTGGGCATTGCCCGCTAAAGGTGCAATGCCTAGTCAGGATACCTATGATCTTTCTGAGAACGACCCTTCAGTTCAGAATTTTTTTATGTTATCGGAACTGCACTTATTGTTTAACTGCATCCTTCATTGTTTTTTCATTCGGTTTAGTCATATTGTAGTAGTCACAATATATTATCTGTATGAACGAGATTTCCTCTGTTTTTTTTCATTAATTTTCTAAAAATGAATCCTAGCTAGATCAATTCATTGACCCCGAATCCTCCAACACATTAAGTTTCATGAAAACCGTTGGAGCCGATTCCGAGATTCAGGTTTTATACATACTAGCAATCAACCCCGCCTTTGCATGGATTCATTACGGAAAACTTAATATAGCCAATGTTTCTCTGAGATGTGCGGCTTATTTTTTTCCAACGTCTTCAACAATCTATATTCGAAAACCTTGCTCAAGAATCTCTCTATCTATAAGTAAAAACCGCATAAATGTTCGTACAGTAAGCTTTTGTTTTTATTACAAACTGACAAACGGACGCGGCGGAGGACTTTGTTTTTTTGTAATATATAGTGCTAGTTATGTAGTGATAATTATGTGTTATACTAGAATTATTCATTTAAAAGTATTAGATAGTGTAATGTAATTTATCATAGTAATGAGTAAACTTACTGACACAATAGTTAATGGATGTCGTTTAATGCCGACCAATAAACATAATTACTGACTTTATCTTTAATTATACATCTTTAACTATACATTTGTATTTTATTGTATAATAACAGATTTACATATGTATATACTCCAGTATATACAGACCTCTAGATCTCCAGCTTCCTATAGCCGTGTAAAATTCAATAACTGGATACTGATACATTTTAGCTTCAAGCATTAATTACTGCTCTATTCAATTTTAATTCATTCAAACTTGCACATTACACTTACACACGTAGAAATCAAATTATTCAGTCACACGTAACGAATTATTTAAAAAAACCCTCAATATCTGCCATCTTTTTTAAATTCATTCAAGAACTGATATAAAGCACTGAAAACTGTTTTACTTTCTTGTTTTTTTTTTTAATTTTAATGTACCCAGTGTCACTCGCGCTACTAAGATGAATCTATTGACACCACTCACATAAAAATACGACAAACCGTTACATACACTCGAAAAAAACCCTACTTTTTCGGTCGGGTAAAACGGATTTAGTACAGAGCGACTATCTCAATATAATCTGCAAATTGCTGCGATGTGATGCAATCATCGAAATGTAAAGCATGGGAAAAGCATCAACAATTCTTGATAATATTGGTTGTAGATATTTAATTAACCAAAAAGGGATGAAGTAAGTTAATTAATTTACCCCATTAGTGATTGTGTTTTCGATCTATAAACGGAGCCATGCAGTACGCGTAAATTAAGTCAGAGGGGGAAACCACACGTAACTGAGATCATAGGAAGGCAATAATAAACCCATGAAAATGAACGATATTGATTTAATAATTAATGAGTAATTTTAAAATCAGACTGAGATGACCTTAATTGAAAACTTGTCCACATTTTCTCCGTAGCACCAGGAAAAAATATCGCATAAAATAATTGTGAGTATTATGATTTAAAATAAATAGATAAATAAAACAGATAAGATACAATACCTTAATTAGATGAAATTACACAGACCACTAGAAATATACAGAAATCTGCTGCTTAAGTGATCAGTCCCAACATTTGTTTTGTATTTACGTGTATGGTTACCCTAAATGCAGATAAGCCAGCTTATTTAAATGAGTAGTGGTCGAACCGCAAAGCGAGTATTGGCGAGTAACGAGAGAGCCCCGGACTCGAGCCAATAGACCAATACGTGGACCACAAATGAAAAGCAGAAGAGCCTGTAGGTATAGTATACAGACACGATATCTTCTTTGAACATTACTGCTATTTCACTTCAAAGGTAAACGCAATGGTACAATACACCTCAGTGTGAGAAATAGTGACTGGGATTCAGTTTATCCAAGGCCTGTTTATAGAACATATCTAACTTTTCTTTTTGTTAAGTAACTTCCTAACTACATATATTGAAAATAACACTCAACACATTACTTTTGAGCATGTTTTAACGCGAAGCGGTACTATCTTAAACTAGAAGTTTTTTTTTATATTCAAAAAAACGCATAATCATTGTTAACACAGATAATAAATTAAATAAATGCGAAAAGCATAAACCTATATGCTGTAGTATTTATTTTATCACTTGATTGGCCCACAAAGAAAGCCCACATCTTATCGTGCAATCTTTTAAAATACGAGTTAAATTCACTTACTGTCTGAGTACCTACTTGACCACTTGTATAGACGTAAAAGCACATAGCTCATTACATTTTAAGTGCCTACGTTTTGCTACCCTATACTAAGAAATATGCTACAAACAAAACTTAATTAAATTATACCACAACGCCAATAACCAGACCCGTGGCTAACAATATTGGTATGTTTAATTCATACACGTATTTAGCCAACACAGCATTGGACTGAGATTACAATTGAGCATACCAATATGCATTAGCACTGCCTCCCTCTAACGTGATATGCTTTCAATCGTAATTTGTACAAACAAAGTGTCATGATAACTGATTTGATGTGATGCCATTATTGTTTGTATGATAGGTGGAGTCGTTTAGGGTTCAATTTAACTTGTTGTTTTAAATTGTTTGCTTTGGACAACTGAAAATAGGTTATGAATTTTGTGTATTTCATTGCCAAAAGTTAACAATAAAATCAAAACTATTTTTATTTTATACCTATGTAGTATATACATTTATCCTTAAATCACATGGTATATGTCCTCCCCAGAGTACGGCCTTCGAAAGGTCGTCATTGGGCTTTATTAGAAATACCACATACTTCTAACTAATATGTCCGAGCAACCGAAAATCTGAAGATTAATAAAATCTAAAGAATAATGGTGACCTCATTATACCACAAAAGAAATGCGTACTTAATCTAGTACAAAAATAAATTGTTAATCTATATTCAACGAAAAAAATGTTATAAAATGATATTAAGAATATCTTGCATCGTGTAATACACGCAATAATGCGTTATTACATCATTAACGGATTAGCAGACAGTACTGCGTAATGCAAGTAGAAATGTAATAAAAAGTATAATACCCACTGACAGCTGTCAGTTTCGTTGTCAAGTCTGTCAATTATGTATTGGATCTGTTTGGCGTATTCAGTCATGTGATAATAGTTTCTATATTAACCTCTATAATTATTATTTTTAATATGTTCCATTCTACAACAATTCCATTTAAAATTTCAGAATTTAGTTACTATGTAACTTACATTTGGACTAATTACTAGACGCTCGGCAATATGCTGAAGTATTATGAATAACGTAGATTTGTTAACTTCCCCCTTTTAGAGGTGAACCAGTGCACTATTCTGGAGATGGATTTAAAATAATAGTCATCCAAAATGAGTACGTGCTTGTCATCTCTGCTTAACTTTTTAAAGAATATATGTGTATAAATAGGTATATTTAACAAAAAATATAGTTTAATTGTGTTAGATTGCCTAGTTAATTCATAGATAGTATGTGTTGACCTTACCTCACCTTTTATTTTCATTCTGAACCAATGTCGTGTCATTGTTTAACATGTCATTGTCACAATACTGCCCTGTCAAACGCGTTATATTTGACAGACTGTTTGATATCTGTCTGACGATTCCAAGTTCAAATAAATAAAAAGGTTAAGGTCATATCTCTGGCAACAAATGATTACTCATAAATAGTTAGGCAACAATAAATTTTAGTAAGTCCTTCTATAGTTATATATTTTATTATTTAGAAGTCAAAAGATAAAAATGTATACTACTTGTTAATCATAAAAGTAATAACTATAAACTGGCACACGGTCGCTTAATCCCAGATTAGGTGACCGTGTGTAAGAGACTAGGCAGAACTTGTACTATAATTACTAGACATATTTTAAATGATAACGATGTACGGATTAAATAAGATTATTTAGTAGTAATCTAACTAGAAACCAAAAGACCAGTTTAAATATAACAATATTCCTAAAATCATACAATCACAGAAACAATTCAAAAAGCTTATGATGCAAGGAATTGAGTTTCTAAGATAACAGCATTTTAAAGTATTACAGATATTTCATTCTAACCAAAAAATAGTAATTAAACTTACATTTCTATTGATATGTCATTTTAATACCATTGACTAATCATGTGGTTAAACTAATACGTTTCTTACTCTTTAAAGCATGTATTTTCATAACGTGTAATGCATGCATCATTTCATAGCATTGAATATATTGATACAATTGTTTACGTACGATATATGTGCAAAGTTATTTATTTAAACCTTATTTTTTTCTATTTATTTCTTGTCCTAAGCCTCGTGCACAAAAGAAGTCCATAGGATCAGACTCATGACAGCATAGCCTCTACTAATGTACTGTATCACTTTGGTTACGTACTGGGAACATGGAACAACACAAGCGCGCGGTCCGGAGGGGAGCAGTTATAGCATCTTTATCCGATACCAAATAGTCTGTCATATTTGCCGAGGAAAAATCTTTACATATTCACATATTAGACTCACATACAAAAACAATAGGCTGTCACTACGAACTCACACATAACAATTAAAACAAAACATTCACAATTTTACACATATAAACCAAATTTTTTGTCATAACAGTGTAGTGCATAGGCTCAAATGGGCTTATACTTTGACAGAGGGGGAATCATGCGTATGGCTATTCCCTACTGTGTAACTCTATGACCGGTAACTATTAACTTTCTGCACTTAGGTCATATGGCACTAAACTTCTTACGACCTGAGGCTAATATATGATAAGTTGTATCGTATGGATGAAGTGACGATCCATACGATACAGCTGTTATCATATATTAGCCTCAGTTCGTACAAGGATCTTATAATAAACCTGACTAAAGTGGTTCGTCTTTATGAAAATTAAGGCTTATCACATAAATAGTACTTAGATGACCGCAATTTTTTTTGGTGAATTTCCTAAAAATCTGATCTAGCCAGAGCGATTCATGGTCCTCAAGACCGCCTACATACAAAATTATATGAAAATCGTTAGAGGCGTTCCCAGGATTCAAATTATTTTAATATACAAGAAATACTCGTATAAAGGGATTAGATTAGATAAAATATATAGACAACCAACGTACGCGGGAGGAACTAGCAAAAGCTAGTTGAGTATAAAAAAAACATGCCAAGTGCGAGTCAGACTCGTACTCGGGTTCCGTACAAACTGTGTAGGTATATTATATGATGTAACTAAATGTTTATGCTTTTCGCAATTTTTCCTTTGTCTGTGCTATAAGACGTTGCTTCGTACCAAATTTCAAGATTCTGAGTTCACGGGAAGTACCTTGTAGGTTTTGATTCCCTTGTAAGTGTATAAATTTGCAGCGTAAACGGCTGTACCTTTTGATTGCATTGGTTTAGAAGTTTGATTTTTTACAGCTCTAAGAGACAGTATACTTGAGTATTTGATATGAATTTTAGATTACGTTGACAGACAGATAGACTTTCCAATGTAAAGAAAATTTATCGTAACATTAATGTATCCCTTGATGTACTGTTAATTTTATTAATTCGATTCTAATGGTATTAATGTCTGAATAATATATAATATTAAATAAGTTAATATAATACCAATCTTAAAGAATCAATCACGATTTGAACATTCACATTCTTATTTCAAAGCAGAGGTTCCGCTTTAGGCCGTGGTCAAGGACGTTTTACTTTATTTTATTGTTTTATAAGGTCAAGTTCCCACTATGCCTCACTGTCACTGTTTGCATTTACCCTACGTTATGACTAATAAGTCGACAACGAAAAGTCGCTAATGTTAATTATATAGAAATTACTCAAGACAACGTGGGACGTCTACCTACAAGATGTTTTATCAAAGAGTCTCGAGACCTTCGGAAAACTTAAGATCAGTCTTGGTAGGGAGAATCCTACGTTAAACAACAAGCAAAGTAATTAAAAAGATTCGCTTACATTTAAATAGAAATCTATGTAAAAACTGCTTACAATAGTCGCATGTAATGTGTAACAACTGATAACCTAAATAAGTGGTTTCCTGTTACACGCTTCCGTCTCTTTTCCGGAATCATTCCCTTATAAAGATAGAAGAAAACGTTATAAACAAACTTTTGGCTAGAATTAAGATAACCTACCTGTTAGAGTAAAAGTCCCCCAGAGCATTGCCGACACTATGATCCCGGGTCCTTTAAGCGGGACGTGAGAAAGCTTTTCAGTAGGCCGCCATAGTGTGCACTATGCTGCATTGTCCTTATTCGTATTGAGGATGGTGAATACCAGTCCTGGATTCTGCTTATGCTTTCCATCAGACAGAGCAGAGTCATTTTGGTAGCTTAGATATAAAAAAAAGTAAAATATTGTGTATATTTCAAATTTTCCTTCAAATTGAATAAGTTATCAATTTTTTTATTTGACAGACTGTTGGCACCCTGCTTCGAACCATCTAAACATTACATTAAAACCATTTACTTGTCAGTATAAAGAATCTCTTACATTATAATGTTTACACAAAATCAAAATAAACGCTTGAGATTGCCGCGAAGCACTCAAAATGACAAAATAATGTGGATTGTGAAAATTTTATCCGGGATTCCATTAAATGGGTGCCGCTGGGAAATGTTATTATTCATTTCTGAAATGCCATATCTTCATCTTGACAAGGATCTCCAATTCAAAAATTTTGTTGAAACAGACAAATGGAATGAATATCTTCATCCTGAGTGAATAACAAACACTTTAATCTTTATAAAATAATAAGAGATCATTTTCCATTGAATCGGCACAAAACGAGGAGAAACGGTTTTACGAGGCAGCTAACGCCATCTAGTTACTTTCACGATAACTAAAGTTTGTACATTCATTGGTGTTTATGATACATTCATATATATTGAATACTGGGTGTGAATTGTGTCTTTCTTTATGAGTTATATATTCCCCCGCTACACAGGATTTATTATCTACTAATGCAGGAGTTCTTTAAAAATAGAAACAGAAAAGAATACTTCTAACTCTTTAAATTTTTGACTAATTTCATTAAAAAAAATCATTTTAGGACTGTTTTCCTAAAAAACCTTAAAGCATCATAACCGTTCACCAATTGACGATGTACATTCATTTACCCCCATAATGGTGTAAAACTCATCTACTACCTGTTTTATTACCTTCATACTTAAAAACATTACAAGAATGCATCGCTAAGTACAATTTATCGACCCTGCGTACCTCCCAAGAAAAGTAAAGCCCCAAAAATGCTTATAGCAAGCAAGTCTTTCAAGATAAGAGGAGCAAGACTAATGAATTTTAATGCTATTCAATTAAATACACATGAATTATTCAGTAAAAGAATATCAATGTGGAAAAGAATGCCAGCCTTTCTCGCAGCACAGATTTGGGGACGGTTAATTAATTATTTTTTACGACAATTCATCCCATCCTCTTCGCATTAATGGCTTCTCACCGATTGTGTAAAAAAGTTCAACGCATGAGATTATTTAAGCTACAGTTTCGCTTATTATAATTTACACTAATAGGTAAAAATTTTAAGTTTACATTATGCAAAATAATAATTATTGAACAAACCAGCTTAAGCCCCTGGGAGTTTATGTCGTTGAGAATAAAAGTATCCCTAAACCAAATCTCATTGAAATCGATGCAAGAACCAATTTCATCCACAAAACTTTTGTATGAATACTGTGTGAAAAAACTGTTAGTAAACAATGTAAAAATCTCTACCATCACAGTAATCAAGTATTCGAGGCAAAGTTGGTAAACCGAAAACCATTCTAAGCGAACCGAATAATGATTTAAAGTTTTCCATGAAGTAATTTATTAGTAATATAATTTATTAGATACCGCGTAGATGAATGGGGACTATAGCAGTTAGCAAATAAAAGTGAGGGTATAATAAACAGTATTATTTATGCATTTTTTATAGTACATCTGCAATCTTCGCCACGATATGGTCGTTATGCTAGTTCAATGATTACATTCGATGTGTTAATAAGAAGATTTTTTTCTTCTGGACATGTTTTTTTTAGTAGGTACCGTAATTATAAGGTTCTAATGCAAAACTGTTATGAGCCCTATGCCTCCTAAACATGAGGCTTCTAATCTCTTCTAACTAATACAGACGAATATAACCGTCAATACTTTGTCCCTCAAAATTCTACCACGAAAGAAAAACTATTCCTGTTAAATATACGCTATCGAACAAAACAAAGAACCAGGGTCATCAACATAGCCCACAGGATTAACAAGCTGAAGTGGCAGTGGGCTGGCCACATTTGCCGTAGAACCGATAACCATTGGGGTAAACAAGTCCTTGAGTGGAGACCGCGTGTAGGACGTCCACAGGGCGGGTAGAGTGATGATTTGCGCAAGACAACTGGCAGGAGCTGGATGCGACAAGCCATGGATCGAACTAAGTAGCGTGCAGTAGGAGAGGCCTCTGTCCAGCGGTGCATTGCGATAGGCTGATGATGATAATGATGATGATATGCTATCGATACTCCGCACATGACCGAGCCTAACTAACTCTGGATGCAAATATTATTGATTTAATATTATACAAAGACGCGATACACTTAAATGAATAGAGTACTAGCTGAGCTCCGCGGTGTTAGCCGAAATACAACAACAACAGTGGTTAACTCCTAAAAAAACCTGTGTCCGTTTCCAGGTTCTAAGCTACCTACCCACCAATTTTCAGTCAAATCAGTTCACCCGTTCTTGAGTTATAAATAGTGTAACTAACACGACTTTCTTTTATATATACATTTAGTAAATTATTTTTTAAACAAAAGCTGTATCTTTAACACACAAATTTTGATTTGGTTGGCAGCACGGTCCAAAGGTATTAACAATTTAGAATTAGATGAACAATAATATTTTAGAGTAAAGCTGTTCCGACCTCTCTATGAAGTACAGAAGACAACCTTATAGATAAATACGAATCAAAAAAGAAAAATAATGATCAAGGTAGGATCATGATATTAGACAACTACCAAAATATGCAATAACTGTACAACTACAGCTAATACAACTGATTCTATGGGTGAGGTAAGAGAGACACAATAAATATTTCATGTCTACACTTGCTTATTCACCAAATTGTTATAGGAAAAGGAAACAACACTTTGTAACGACATATACAAACGTGTGAAGCCATCGAAAATAACAGAAAAATATAAAAGCTTGGTGTAAACAAGTCGCGTAGTAGCCATTCGCTTGGAATTGACTTATAAAGGGGGCAGTAAACGAAGCGAAGACCCCATGTTTGTTCGTGGGGCGAACGATCGTTTTACACGCATTCATTCAACGACTAAATTGCTTGAACGTAACCAGGCTATTGTGGTTCAAGTACTGTAAAAGTACTAAATAAAGTACCGTACAGCATAACTATCTACTATTCTGGACAATTTGTCTATATAGATATTGATTTTTATCCAACTAAGTCGATGCCAAAGGGAAGGTTAACAGTTTTGGCAGACTATGTATGTTTCTATCCAACGTACCATCTAAACTACTGAATCGATTTTAATGAATAAGACGTCAACAAGTTCGTAATAATGGCCTGGATTACAAAGGATATATACTATCGAAAGTTTCTAGATAGTCGGGTTATTTAGATTTTATTGTCAAATTAACTATTTGAACGCATTAATTATTTGCTTGCCAATCATAATATATACCTCTTTAAGCTTACTACTTTCTTGATTTACAACGAAGCGACTTTTCATAAAATGGAATTTACTCTAAAAATATAAACTCGAATCACAACACAACACAACAGACGCTTGTCAGTCCGTGAAAAGCGTTAGCGGTTAGTGGTTGTTGTAAGAATTCGGAAAGACCTCGAGATTTTCACTAATAGACTCAAGTAGATCGGATCGTCGGCTTCATCTAACGGGTAACAACCGCATAACCCATTAATGGGTTCAAGTTTAACATTTATACTCAATATGCCTCTTACCTTATAGTGCCTATCGGTTTAAAGTTTATAAGAAATGAGCCCATATATTATATGGCTTCTGAAATTAAAAGTATAATATAAAAATAGCCCTTCTTCAAAATTTGCACTACTGTCATTCATTGTGTTTTCAGCTTTATATTTAAACCCCCCATAACAACTGATAAAAATTACTCCAGCTTAGTAAATACATATCTACAGCTATTGAGCTATTTTACAAAATTGATTGCAATGTTGGAAAATTTTAAAAAAAGATAAGAGAATATTAGTATAAAATAATAAAATTTAATTGAATAATGAAATAATATAAATATAACTATACGATTGGCTGTAGTACTAAGTTTCGTGTATGATTACATTCGGTATTTATACACGCAATATAGTAGGTACTAAATATATTAGTTTAAATACATATGGACTACAACTTAACGCTTTATTTGCAGACCTTCAGTTGCATGTTTTTAGTGAGTCGCTAAATACGTTTAGCATGTTATTGCCGAATAATGTTCCATAATTTCGCACCATAGGTTGATTATGAGCGTGATGCTATGTTGATTTGTTAATGGAATGTAATATGTGCGTTTCGGCTTCGGCCTATCTCATTAAAGATGTACCTATAGACCTTTGTATGTTATATAGATGATAGACAGAAATTTTATCGCTTTTATAACTATAGAGGCACTCTTCGTAATTTAAATCGGTTTTTGAAAAAAACCATCTGTGTCTACAATTATTACTTGCTAAAAACGAATAATTTGGCAGAAGCCAATTTTTATAAATCAAATTTTTATATGATATGTTTACTTTTCTTAAAAACCAATACGTGTAGATGTAAAGATATACATAAATTTACATTTATATGAATGTTTTTATAGGTTCTCAGAACTTTGACTCGACTAGACTAGCAAACAATTGACGCTGTAAATTATTCTTTTGTAAACCTAGCAATAACTCGCTATGTTTATTAACTAACTTCTAGACCGAGAATGACATTTCGCTAGTAAATAAAACCTTAATGATCAGGTATTTTCTCTGCAGTAACAAAGAAAATTTCCAACGACCTCGGACTGCAAAATGTAAATTGATCAGTAAAAATGTTATTTTAAAGCAGAAAATATGCAAACTATTTCATAAAAAAGACATGTGTATGGTTTGTTTCGGAATGTTTCCCAGAGTCGGCACTTTATAACTTCAAACCTCAGCGTGTAAAATATATTTCAAAGACTTACTCATAGGAATAAATATCATCATATTTATCATTATCATCATTTACCATATGATAAATGTTTTGCTAAGTAAGTAATTTCTTACTTACTTAGTATACATCTGTGCTCAACTTTTTATTATATTTTAATATATTTAAATATTAAAGTATCAGCATCTTCAAGATTTGAGGTCGACTACTAATTCAACCGGTTTTACCTGAATATCAGTCTTAACACGGAGCTACTGGCTTCTGACCTACGCCACCCTGGGGATGAACTAAATTCGAAGGTTGAACTAGTTATCAGTATGTTTGAGGGCACTGACTTCCCAATAACGATTGCCATCGATGTTCATGACAATCCGGACTGACGGCTTAACGTGCTCTCCGAGACACGAGCAGGAAACACCGCCATTTTCCATACTCCGAGCTGCCATTCAGAATTTCTTGTAAGAAAAACCCAACAGCAATTCGACCCGGAAATCGAACCCGAGACCTCTTGATCTGCAGTCGCTTACCCTAACCACTAAACCAACGAGGCAGACTATATTAAAGTATGTAGGTATAAGGAAAACTCTAAATTATACAAATATCAAAGCCATCAGGCAAATGATCACATTTGCATAGCACTAATGATATTTTTTACAAAAGTCAAGAAAATTTATTGCTTTTGAAAATAAATACAAACATAATAATATTTTTTGGGACTAATCTCGCCCTGTTCACTAAGATAAACAGCAGTGACCCTAGAACACACCGAGTTATAACACTCGGGTAGTCCTAGGAAAAATTAAATTGTCTCGGAACCCGCAACGCAATTAATCAGAAGAAAACTGGAGAAGTTGGAATTTAAGTAACATACTCATATTCCTGAATACTCAATACTTATATAAAAATGTCACTTAATACTTTATTTTCCCTAAATAATGTCTAACATTAAAAACCCAAATCTCATGTATTCATTTTAACAAAACAATACATAAATTTGGCAATATTTCACCAACAAAACTACATCATCGCTGTCAGAGCTACATGCAAACACTAGTCCATAATTTAACGTTATAAACACATCGTCTGGTAAACAAACACACAGTACAACACGTAAATATGTTTGCGTACCCGGTACTGTTGCTGCTGATGTATTGGATACGTTACTCACATCGTACGCGTCCTGCCATTGCCATAATAAATTTTGTGACAAACAATATGCCTGTGTCCTTTGTCTAGAACGGCCGCGGACGGGTATCGATCGTTCCCTAACAAAGCCATCCGAACCTTTCTCTCTAGGCGCTTCTGTTTTCTAACTCACAATACACAAACAAACGCCTAGATCTATTATATACATATGCAAATGTATAATATACCCAAGGGTGTGTGTAGTTGCGCGTTTATTACGGAAACCCGTATACGCCCAGTAATTGTTTAATGCTTCTATACAATTCAGTATGACCGCCTTGTGCATTCTTGACTAAATAAATTTGAGGAAATTATTTTTGTAAAGTTTAGAAGTATTAAGGTCGTTGTTGCAAATCAATTATTCTTTATATTTAAATCATTTTCAATGTTTGCTAAAAGTATAAACCTGAAACATGTGTTTTTTTGGTTAAAGTAACTTATCAGAGGAACTGTTGAAAAATATTAAAAATTATTTCACTAACAAATAGCCCATTTATTGGAGAAAGCTATAGACTATTTATCATCACGCCAGGACTAATATAGGCCAAGTGTCAATGAAAATTGGCCCTAAATTGTGGAAAGTTTATTGTTTTTGTAAACGTAGTTTAGGCACCCAGTGGAATAATTGACCAACGTATTGAGAAAAATGCTGGCTGTGGATGAATGCGGACTGCCTAAGACAGAGATGGTTGACACTCTTTGGGTGAGGCCTACGTTCAGCAGCGGACGGCTGTTAGTTAAATGAACACGAAACATAGACGAATTTGCGAGGGCCAACTAAATTACGAAAACAATCTAAAGGAAATGATGTCATACCTACATAAAAGTAATCCATTATAATAATGCTCGTGGATAAATACGAATAATTGGGACAGATACAAGCAAGCACAATAAGAGTACGACCCGCCCAACATTAGAGTTATGACTAAGCTGACCTTACATAACCTCAGTAAGGTCGTGTTTACACAATACCTATTATTAAGTTTGGTTTGAATGGATTAAATAATCTAAGTAATTGATTTGTATCTAATAAACTTTTATTATCAGATTACATATTAAATATTATGTATATTAAGAATAAGTTGGATTTTAACCGCACCAAATTCATTGCGTACATAAAGATTTTATTCGTACATTTATACGATTGAAAGAATGTGTGTCCGTAATAAAGGTAATAATATAATAATCTAGCTATTTACTTAAGTCTAGGTAGATTATCAAATAATAAAGCGTAACAAAATAAGTCTGTAGCAATGCCTGCTCCACTTATCATCAAGTATCTGTTTTAAATTCCTTAAGAGTTTTTCTTGAGTCATCTAGGCAAACGCTTTTTTGCGTTTTCAGTCAATCTTTAGACTTTATAAACAAATAACTGTCTCTTCTGTTACTTCACATATAGAAACGCTCATGACTGCACGATACTGTGGGGGTTTAAGTAGTCACCACGCCTCTTTCTAGTTTTCAATGAAATTGTTGTGGGTTGAAATTCCACACACGGTACGTGTGATCCACAAATTGTTGTACGTTCTTTGTGTACATTTCATGTATGTTTATAAGTCCACACGATACAGGATATATTCCTATCGCGGGAATTGTAAAAAACTTGATTGACTATCGTTGGCTTTCGATTGTATTTACTCATAACGATCATAACAGAAGGTCTCTAATGCTCTCTTAATAACTAAACCAGAAGTGAGATAAGCTACATGTTGGCAATAATTCTTCGTTCACTTGAATAAAACTATGTCGGCACACCTTAGCGGCTGGTGCAATGACTCACTTACAGATCGAAATTTTTGTTGGCTCGAATTGCGAAATTACTGAGGATCAACATTATAACCAAGCTCATCGAGGAAGTTATCCACGATTTGTTTTGCAATTTCACATTCAACGTACATGATTAGAATATTATTCTTCAGCAGTTCTCATTAAACTAACTTTTGAAAAATTTCACCGTTTTTTAATATGCCTACGCGTGTGACAAAACGCCTTACCATGACAAATTGTAATAAAATGATATAAAATTACTGTGGAACCAAATGGGTAGGTTCAATTCTCAAATAATATAAAAACTTTATTAACTGATTCATGAGTGATAAACAAGTAACAAACATCAAAAGTAAGTTTCATTAATTTTTTCCACGCGCTGCCAGACTAAGATGCACACAGCGTCCCTATTCATTAAATGCGAATCATAAGAGACGACTGATGAAGCAAACTGTGCAGGACGATAGCTCTGCAAAGAGAAGAAAAAAGGACCTGGCCATCAGTTCAAAACCTCCTTTCTGAAGAGACGCTTACGTCACTTGACATAGGCGTCTCTTCAGAAAGGAGGTTTTGAGAGGAGAGGAGGAGGAGTTGAAAGTTGTAGGTCATGAACCAAAGTTGAGAACGACCTCCATTTTTGAAGGGCATTAAAAGCAGTACTGAAACTGTAGTTAGTAACATTGTTTTGCATATCGAGGCTTCATTAGTTAATCAACAGAATTCTCTAAAACTAAGTTATCAAACTTGATAGACTTGTATAGCGTGTACTTGTTTATTAGATACAGAAGAATTAGGCTTAGCTTCGAAGCGGTCCAAGGTCGGCAGGAATTTCGTAGGAAGCACTAAATATATACAATTTATAAGTTAAATATCAAATATAATAATTACAAATATATACGGGCCTTGAGGAATTAATTTAATTATTTCTTTTTCCTTTCTTTTTCCTATTCATATTAGTTTTCTTTGTTAAAATATAAGTATTTGTTTCCGGACGAATTTCAGGAGTATATTCTTATTAACAGAAAAATTTAAATCCAACAAAAAATCTGTCAGAGGTCCTTCCAACCACCAATTTACGAATATCGATACTAGTATTATAAAGAAAGTAACTCTGTTCGTCTATCTATTACGCTTCCACGGTTACCGCGCTGCACCGATTTTAATGAAAAAAATTCGTATATAATAAATAATTAGCATTTTACGTTACGTTACATTACACAGTATGTTTTATCAATCTCTTTATTTAGATTGGAACAGTTAATTTATTCATCGATTTATCATCAATTTTGTGATTCGTGGCTTTTTATGACCTTCGATATATTTCTATCGGTTGATATATTTCTGTCAATATATTACCTTAAAGGCATTTCAAATGCACGCATAGATTGCAAGATATTCATCGCAGTTGTTGATATATTACCAAGGCGAAGGGAATTTCAAAGGTCAAACGTTGGTTTAAGTATACATATGATAAATATGGCCTATCAATATTAAACAATTGCTTTTGTACATGTTCATATATGCATATAGGTGTTTTCTATTGAACAAACTTATTATTACTGTGTATTCAAGCTTGTTAATGATCATAAACAAATTATTATATTCCTAACACTCATATTAATTATTATCTATAGATGGCTGTATTGCAATATACAATAACACGACGCTTGCCGAGCAATAGGTCCCTTCAAATATTCAGAATATAAATAGAAAGATTAATAATTATTTACAAGGTCTTTTCTTTTTTGAATTTATTTTCATATAGGACACTATAAAACAACCAAGAAAAAGTTTCTGCTGCTGTAAACAATTGTTTAAACGTTTCTTTTTTCTGAAACGCCAAATAATTATGTACAATTCCTTTAAATAAAGTTCCCATGACGACTTTGATATTTACGAAACCTTTACCAAGAAAACTGATATCTATAATAAATCCGCTTTCAATTTAGTAAAGTAGAGCAAAACAACATATGGAAAACCCGAAAGGTAAGTGATAATTCGATCATTTTTCACCTACCCACAATTTGAATATTATCACATCAGGTAGGCAAGCGTCAGTCAGGTGCACTCAGATCACGTAAAAGTAGTAAAATAATAAAACTTTATCCTTCACGTCAACGTTTTGAATAAAAAGCTAAACGTGTCTGGGATGCAGCCAAAACGCTCTGGCTCTGTCTCGTCTGGAAAATTGTGCTTGCACAACTAAATTATAATTTATAACCAACTAGTTGCCTGTGCTTGCACGCAGTGCTCATTATTACACGGAAATCAACTTGTGATTTAGAATGGATAGCATATGAGTTTTAGCGACTCATGGTTATTGATGTTGGAGGCACTTACTCGATTGCTACATATTCAGACAGCAATTTACCAGTACAGTTCAATACACTAGAAGCCCTATGTTTTGTTCGGTTCCAAGAAAAGAAAAATATTATAGAAAATAGGGATTTTAATGCATTTTGTCTTTAAGCGTTATGGATATTTATTTCTGTATGCAAGAGAGTGCAAGACTGTACTATAATAACGTGTATTGCTAATTAATGCTGATGATTATGGATTTCTTTTAGTTATTTTTATCAATTCTTTCTCTTAGACTTTTTCCCATATTGTTTTGGGATCGGTTGAAGTCTATAACGATACGACTGAACTTCGACTTGCGACTGCCATCAGATATCCACTAGGCAATATCAACATCACAACAAAAAATGTAAACACCTCTTGATATTTTCGTTGAAACTAATACAGTACCGTATGTCTGTACATATGCAAACAATTTATTTGTTTTAGTTCATCACTAACATAATGGCACTAACAGCGCTTTCTATATACTATTTTCACTTACCTTTGCATGTAGTTAAAAAATCATCATAATATTTGAACAAACGAATAATATTTACCGTGGGAAAACACACTTCGGTATGAATGGAGTGATACAACGGCCTCACAGAAAACCGGTGTGAAACAGGGCCTGCGTTGCATTTCACTGTGTTGAGTGAGTGACGATACCGGAGGCCCATACTCCAACCCCTCCCCTCATCCTTCTCCCCATCCCCCAAAGGCCAGCAACACACTTATAAAGCCTCTGGTGTTTATGGGCGACGGTAATCACTTACTATCAGGAGATTCGTGTGCTCGTTTGCCCCCTATTCCATAAGAAAAACGTTTTGGCTCCAATCGTAAAATGCCTATTCAAAAGCGTACTGCGCCAATATTCGTCCTCGAGAGCTTGTTTACTTAACATAATATTCTGTATGCGGACTGCAAATCCACTCGTATCCTTGCGCTTTATTGAATCAAAAACATTCGCTACAAATGCATCTAATTCAGACGGGAAACGCTATTTTTACAAACTTTCAATACAAACATATATGAAGTTTCAGTTGAACAAATACAAAGCTTTTGTATTATTTACTTCCATTTGTATCAGTTTCGCTTAGTAAGTTCTTTATTGGTTTTAGTCGGCAGACCATTTCTGTGGCCAGCCCTTGTTCGCCCGAACTTGGAATATAAATTTGGACTCGCGCCTGTTCGTTGTTTGTCCGACAATAGGCACGGTTGCCAACATAAATTATCGGACAACATTCGTCTCTAGTTTATCGCGAACGATCGCCAAATATTTACATACCTCCCCGGGTACACCTACCTTACTAACCTCCTAGCGAAATAGCTTTCTCTTTTTGAATTATTTGAGCAATAACAATATTCACCGTTATAGGGAAGGTTCCCGAACTTTTATTGGGGGCTTAGTAATAGGATTGAATAAATTTTTCCTCGTAAGCAATGAAGAAATGATACATTGTCCCGCTTACTTTCTTCTCTAAGGCTTAAAGCCTTTATAAGACGGAAAATCTGAAAAGAAGCTTACACGTCATCTACTGAATAGAAACTCGTAAAACATTCTCAAAGATCCTGATTTACGTTGTATAGTACCTACTACTACACACCTGACAAAAATGTACTAACATTTCTTTCTTTTCAAAAAGACACCTACCGCATTAGGCATATACATTCCTGTGGCACGGGGATCTTTACAAACATACTTGAAACGGACACAAAGTACACCCAGGCTTAGAACAACAATTTATGGATCACACAAAGTTTTGTCCCATGTAGAATTTGAACCCACAACGCTTGGCGCAGTAGGAAACGGCGTGGCGACCACTGAAACCACTAGGCCAACCGTGGTATGGTAGATCTATGTTGGATAAAATTATTATATTATACACCAACAGTAAAGCGCTATACATAATATTGGTTAAAACTAGCTATGTTGAATTTTGAAATCGCTAATATTGTTCTGCGCGAAGCCATTTAAAGCTCATTAGCGATCTTAGTTAGGTAATCTTAGAAAGCGGAAATAATAATAAATCGTTTATTAAACTTCCGTAAGATTTCGAGGTTGAAGTATAATCAATGTTTTTGAATTTCATGCATAAAAATTATGACAGCAATAAACTTTCTGACATTTATCGCGGTAATGTTTAAGTATTCGTTAATTTGACACAGTTGTTAATGAGTCTTCAACTGTAATTTTAAAAAAAAGTATAAAGCTTCTAATAGTTATTAGATTATTACATTTATATCAGTTGTCTAGAACCTATAATACAAGCTCAACTTAGTTTGGGACTAGATGGCGTTCCGAAATATTTATTTAATGTCCTACAAGCCAATTGTACTGTATTGAACTTTCTTGTACCCAAGCTATTTAATAGTGGTCTTACTTATAACTTTTTCATTGAATAATGTTTCATCTCATTACATACATGGAGTGGAATTGTGTGTAGGTATGTGCAAGTGTACACACATCTGTGTATGGGTGTACGCCTCATTAAATTTTGTTTGAATAGAGGGATGAACCGACCGGCTGCCTACTTGGTCAGATACAGGCAGTACAGACAGCAAAAGAAATTATTACTCTAATTTATTTTAAATATTTCTTCAGATGATGTGTACAATTAAATTTAATTTTCTTAACTGAATGACTAGACGCACGTTTCGAATTTAATTATGTTATGTGCATTTTCAAAACTCTAGAATATAATTTTAAAAAAAGAGATTTTTGCACACACAATATTTTTCCAAACTTTAGTGGTATGGACATAACAACAAAGCGAAAGGAAATGGATCTAAAAACCGTGCTGAGTTCTAACATTAAGCACTCGAAATCCGTAAATTCGTAATGTAGCCGTTTGTTACAATATTATGATGCAACAATATAAAACATATAAATTTAAATGTGTACTTCGTTGTGTTTGATAGTTAAGTAGTAAGATTTAGTTGCATTTCTATACTTACGATAGCATTTTTTTTCTATGCTCATATGAATCTCGAATCTCTCACCTTCAGGTGTTTAGATATTAATAACTGCATGAAAAATACTTCTGTGGCAACTTCCAAATATAGCGGCAATATAAACATATGACAACGCCATCTACCGAAATACACAGAACTAGAGAGTAACGTAGTGTATATAGAAGCTACCAATCCTGCATCGCGCAATAGAAGTTCTCGTACAACATCTCAATGTCAACCGTTGGGCCGTGGCCCGCCAGGCATGATCTCCTCACCGGGCCGGAAGATCCTCCCTATGCGTTGGAGAGCCATAAAATCCGGTCATCAACAGTTCCTTATAAAAATGTATCGAGTGTCTGATAAATATTAAAATTGCATGAGTGAAAGTAAGGGATATAAAAATCTTAAAGTTTGCAGTTGTGTGTGCAGGAATAATGACAGCATCTATTTTTTGTCAACATCCCGTTCTCTTTGAACTGTGCAATTTATAAGGAAAATTTGTTATTTTATACCAGATAACCTTGTCCATTTACTAAACACTAATGCCGGAAACAAAGTTCCATCTATTACGTCGCGACAATGGGTAACAAAAGAACAGACTCGAATTAAGCTGTTTGTAATATGGTTGTTACTCAGTCTTCTTTATATTAATGTACTTAGTAAATCGTTCAGTGAACACTCCAGATTTACATTTATTGATTTTAGAGTGAAGCCTTATACCTGAATAACTAAATATATTATTTTGTTTCTAATACATGTTATGAAATGTATTCGTCAGTTTTTTTAACTACAAACAAAAACATGTTATAGCATGCCAAATTCTGTTGTTTTTAAAAGAGGAATTAGAATTAAGAAAGTTTTAAATTTGTTCAATAGATTACAACGAGGCACGGTGGCGCAGTGGTAGGGTACGCGACTGCTGTCCATGAGGTTTCGGGTTCGAATCCTGGGTCGGACAAAATGTTTGTATGATCTGCAAATATTTGTTTCGGAGTTTGGGAGTTATCTATGTATAATATGTTTGTTAACAAAAAAAATATTTATGTATTCATATCAGTTGTCTAGTACTCATAATACAATCTCCGCTTAATTTGGGACAAGGTGACGTTGTGTGTTAGATGTCCAAAATATTTATTTTATTTATTTATACTTAAATGATCTAATAGACTTTTTAAATAATCCGTATTGTATATTATTTACTTGCTATCCGTACCGAGTGTAGGAGCATCGGTTGAATAGTTCCAGACGGGAGGGAGCCACAAACATCACCGCTCCATCACCGCGCCATCTCGAGAACAAACAGTAACATAACGTACCCCATTCATATACGCACACACACTCACACATTCATTCTATTATACACAAACTCACACAGGTACACAATACGCGCCTGCTATCCCTGAGTAAACCTTCAGTGTCTTCACAAAAGCGGCAGGCTCTTTCAGCGGCTAAAGACCTGTCTTATGATCGAGTATGTAATAGATGTTATTCAAGTCTCTTGACATAGGAATATAATATTATTCTTTTCATTTCATTCGTTTTATAAACAATACACGGTAAACCTCTCTGAATTCTCCTGAACTGAACTATTACTTATATCGAGCATTGTAACGGAGGATGATCAAATTTCGACCATAATTTAATAATATATTATAATAATTATTATAATAATAATAAATATTTTCGGACATTTATAACACACAACACCATCTAGTCCCAAACTAAGCTGAGCTTGTACTATGGGTATTAAACAACTGATATTAATACATATATATATACTTTTTTTGTAAATACATACATATTATACATAGAAAACACGCAAACTCCGAAACAAATATTTCCAGATCATACAAACATTTGGTCCGACTCAGGAATCGAACCCGAGACCTCTAGCATAGCAGTCGCATACGCTACCGCTACCCTACGAGGCAGTCATATTATAATTAATTTGAAGTTTCTTCAATCGTCCCGTGTAACTTGAATTTTTCCTTTACGCACCATTATTTCGAACAAATAATTATCAAACCGAAATAGGCATCTCAATGATTATTTAAAAAAAATACTGACCGCATAAAGATATATATCAAAAAATTGAAACACTTCTAATTACAACTATTTAATGAATTTAATATACCTATATAATTATTACATAAGAACCTAATGACTAACTTTTGTAGGTAAAAGAGACATGCTCATTTAACATGCCACCCATTTGCATAGAGCGTTAAACTTAATGAAGCATTTAGAAAAACGCGATTCTATCAAAAGAATGCATCAAAGTAAAGCTCTATACAATATCATAATGTTTGACTGAGCACAATTCACCTCGGAGTCCTTTGCCTGCAGCCATTACTTAATAGTAGTCTCCATAAATACTCTAGCACATTGCAATGCTCCCAGTCCCTACAATCGGAACTCACTAAGCATTCAAATGGTTTCAATACGTTCCGCTATGCAGGACTGTCTGCTCCGTGGTAGGCATAATGGACGCCAATCTGCTCTGGAATTTGGCTTAGACTGTCCTGCGTCCTGCCACATGCGAGTATACCTATAATTGCGTCTGCAAGACATGTCACGTTGAGTGTGGTTTTGCCTTAATTACACGTGCACTAAATGACAAAGCGATATCTTAATTCCGTTCACGTATACTATTTTTGTTCTATTATACGAATTGATTTGAGTGTGTTATTTTCTTACAAAGTTTACTTAATATATAAAATAGTATTGCAATCAAATTTGATGATATTTTTACTAAACCTAACTATAATAATAATTAATATCGTTGAATGTCAAAGAAGACCACTTACATTTGATGATTAAATATACAATGAACAGAACATGCCTCTTCTTACATATAATGAACTAGCTTTTGCACGCGACTCCGGCCGCGTGCAAAAGTTATCGCAGCCAAGAATAAATTAAATCCATTCTCAAGAATCAAAGTGCAGCCCACTGCCAAATTTTATTGAAATCGGTGCAGCGGTTTGACCGTGAAAGCAGGACAAACAGATAGAACTACTTTCGTATTTAAAAGTATAGATTTGAAATCTTGAAGTCCCTTTCAAATGACAGTTTATTATTGTTTTTTTTTTCCGAGCTTGCCAAGTAACTCTACTCTGCCCGATGGATAATATAAGTAGAATCCAAAAGTGGTGGCCACCATACTCTTTGCGAATGCAAACAATACATGCAATGCAGGGTGGTTCACACTAAAACAACCTAGTAAAGTTTTTTTGCGCCCCATTTATTTCTATAGAAATAGTGCTGTACTTCACATAAAATATAACGAACAGAGAACTTATATTATAGTTTTACTAGTAAATTATTATTAACTAACTCTTTGACAATAGGCATGATGACTAATTTTACTGTTTGAATTTTGTTGTGTTGTGTTGTTTAATTGAACTGTTTAATGATGTTCGGAAGTACCTCCCATTGTCAAAAACAGTTATATATCTTCAAGAAATAAAGTTTTAGTAGGACGAAACTGCGATTTAAATTTTAAATTTAAAAGTCTCGAGTAAACGCTCCCAGTTGTCATGGCGCCTGTTTGTGTGAAACGTGACGCCACCGTTTGTCAACCAGTGCTAATTATAGCTCTTATGAACAGTAAAGTGATCGTCGATAATATCCGAACAAAGTGAGCTTTATACATGAGTGATGCAACTCGCTCCGATTGGTGTTCAACTTAACATGGCGGATTGCTGTATTTCATAGTTTTATTTTTGTTAATCAAATATTAATCTAGTTCTAAATATGAAAATAAATACGATTTTTATGCTTTTATATCATCAGATAAATACATAATTTTAGTGGTTTTTAGTTATTGTCATTATGCCTATTGTATGATGGTCAAAGTTACATAGCAAAAAATACCTACATTCATTGTTTGAAATTTCTAACCTGATTATACCAACTCACGGTTACCCCAGGCCTTTTCCAATTGAACGAACACAAAATCTTGTATCAAGCAACAAACACCTAAAGCGTCTTAGAAATCTCTGGCTAATGTTGGCGACCTTAAGATTAGTCCCTCGAACTGCGCCTTCAAATGCCACAGCCCCACAAAGGATGCGAATCGTGAATTGCCAACCACAATCATTGGGAACATCGTAAATTATACAGCTTAATAAATAGAGGAAACGAAACGTTTATCTCGAACAATACTCGGGTTAAGATATAAACATAGGTAAAATATACTTATATTAATTTACACATTAAAGAAATATCGCGGGACGATCTCTATTAATCTACAGCTGACGTCGATCATCGTCTAATTTTCACACAAATAACGCTTGAAGTGAAATATCGCTTGACTTTTAATCACATATTTATGCGCTTGGGTGACAAATGACGATAGGTATTTTCATAGACACAATAGACAGAAATTTACATACATATCTCTCAAAAAATCGTAAAAGTTCTTTGCCGAGGTAAGTTAAAAGTGACTGTAGTCAAGTAATAAAGTGTAGTCACCATTAATAATAAAATTGTTTGAGAAATTAAAAAACACGCTTACTGAAGTCGTTTACAAACTGAAAAACAAATAAATGAAACTAATAAAAGCATGTTAATAAGATAAAGACAATTGAAAACAAAAAACTAGTCTCAATAACATAAAAAACACATTTCCATACTTTTAATGGCATGTGTAAATGATTGAAAGGTAACATAATGATAATGACGAATCATATTAAATTAATTTAAATGCAATATAGGCCAATAATTATGGAATCAATGATCAATCAGCCAAATATGTTTATATTAAAATGTGTATTGGTTTGGCGTAATGGAATTGGTAGACCGCTGAAATGAGAAGCGCGACCGCGCGCTACGAGCCACCGACTTTATGCACATCGACTGATTATATCGTCCGCCGATGCGTTGCGGTACACAGGTTGATTTCGTATTCATTCGTATGGAAATTAACATAACAAATGTGGTAGACTGTCAATGAATCATACCAGATATTTATAAAATGGTGTCCACTGTTTACTACTAAATGAGCATCATCTTTTAAAGTCATTATAATTCGGCAGAGTGAAGTTGTTTAAGAGCAATAATTATTTATAAAATTTTCCCCTTATATTTTCAGTAATTTTTTAAAATATTATTATGACATAACGATTTGTGTGTGAGTAAGATTTAGTATAATATACCTATGATAATAATATATGCAAACATAGATAGATAGATAGATAGAAAACTCTTTATTTGTACACCCTTTTTACAATATTAATTGAATACATAAAATGATCAACAAATAATATAATGTACAAAGGGCGGCCTTATTGCCAAAAGCAATCTCTTCTTTAGGATGGATCAAAAAGTATCGGAGAGACGGATGACTGTCTCTCAAAATACTATTCGTTTGTGTTGTTGCCGCAAGTAAATTCCAGTAGATTACACAATAAACGTAAAAACTTATTTCGTTTCCACTACTAAGCCTTTAAATAGTTTTAACATTTATCAAAACCATAACAATCTCGTTAATTTCTTATGATTTTTTACGCTTAATTAAAACAAAATCTCAATAACTGTTTTCATTTGTTACAGGTTCTAACCGAGAATGCGGTTGTCTTACGAAACCGGCCTCAGTCTGCAACAAGCCTGGAACTAATATCCGTTCTTAGTACTAAGTGTTGATCGCCATGGACCGAAGACTAATTGCCGTTTTGGCGGTCACCGCCCACTTCTGTTAGTATCTGTGATGGCTAATCAGAGCTGTCTGTTACGAAGGCATATCTATAATTTAGGGTGAAAATCGTAATTAGATAGAAATAGGTTTAGTCTTCGGATTATTAAAAAATTTGACTATAAATAATAAACTTTATGGAATTTGTTTTGATACCAATGAAAAAAATTGATTTACACACTTTCTAATGCCGATGATTAAATATTAAAATGTGTATACATTATGCACAACTGTCCACAGCAGCTTAAACCATCATATTTCTCCTACGAATATTTTTAAAATTAATCTAATAATAGGTTAGTTTCAAATTCATTTGTAAATTAAAAGCAACACATTTGAAAATGCTTAAAGCTTATTTATTTAATGTAAGGTCCTTTACAGCTGACAATATTAAGTTTACAATAGTGATATTTGAACAATACGCCAATTATGAAATACACATGAATTAAAAATTATTACAAAAATGCACAAGAGTGAACAGTCTATACAAAAAACAACAGCCTAAAGACGTTAATTTTAGAACTCAGATAAGTACAGATGATAGGAGACTAGTTTCTGAGAGTGAGTAGTATGTGTGAGTGAATATGTGTGTGTAGGTTGTGTTTACATAGTGTTTTAGGGACAAACACTTAATTTATACAATTTCAGTTCTTAAAAGAAAATATGATTAATATTATTTTTATGCGAGTGTGTACGAGTTTGTTCAAGAGAAAAAAGTTGTTTTAGTTGTTATTAAACATAGATAGAATAGCTAACGTTACACATATGCGCCATCATATTCCTTTCAAAACCTTGTAAGAAAATTAAATATAAATCAGTACCCACGGTAAGTTGTCCCTGACAAGGAGAAAATCAATGTTTATTAGGATAATAATGTAAATCAAATCTGGTCATCCCTGTCTTCCAAGTTATGTAGTGTCCCTAGTTTCATGTTATTCTCTCAGAAAACTTTTTATTAAAATATACTATAGAATTTGGTAGGAAAAATCTAAAGTATTAGGATTTGTCAGGCCTTCATATTCTTCTGTTATAGAGAGAAAGTAACGGAACTCAAAACTTTCCAACAAATAATGACATTCCTTTCTCTGAAATGAAAACCAATATGCTTCATAAATCCAGCCCAATAATAATCCTTATTTCACACAGGATTTATGATTCTCCACTTAAGTTCGAAATATTTTCATAGACACAATAGATTCGAAAGCAATAAAATGAAAACTATACGTCAAACTATTGCAATATCTATATTAACTATCTAAAAACCTCAAACTAGTCCAGAAGTTAATCTGTTAGAGTGTATTTGCTCAAATATTATTTTCTATGACGAGACATTCCAATATATTCTTATTACTCTAATAAATATAATTCAAAAAAGTTTGAATAGAACGTGCGAAATGCATAAATGAGATAAACATGTCAAAAAGAAAAATTCATGAATAAGGATCAAGTAAAAAGCTCGTAAGAATATTATGTGTGAACATGTTAGAGGACAAAAATATAAAAAGGTTGGCCCAAAGTAATTGAAAATATATAGATAGATTGGAATAGAAGAGGGCGAGAGAGGGATCTGATCCGTATCTAAGGTGGACTATCTCAGCCCACTTGCTAGCAAATGGCGCGGAAGACACAATCCTGGAATTTGTTTCTTACTTTCCAATGCGAAAAGCGTAAGGAAAGCTTTATAGTCATTGTTACGGAAAGTGCCATCTAGTTAGTGTATTTTATGGATAATACTACAGATTCGTTTAAGAATAAATTACTTTTATAGTACAACCAATATCCATAGATTTTAAAGCGATAGATTTCGCTTTGAACCCAATAGAGCACTCGTTTCTATCGGAGACGATCTTTACCCTCATACAGCTACCCCTTACAATTTAATTTGTCGTTAGTGACACATTACCGTTAAAACAATGTTCAGCTGAAACCTTTTTGTAGAAATTGAATCTATGTTGAGGAAAAGCCTCTCGATTCCAATAGCCTTTGTTTTAAGAGACGTAAAACATAAGCTTTTCTCTCGCCTCTTCCTTGTGAACCTTCATCTTAATTAGAAATGAATACATAGCACTCTAAAAACAAATCTGTAGCTTTGTTTTGTAAAAGATTAGAAAGTGGATAAAAAGTAGGTATCCACTGCAGTGAGTTTGATTTTACATATCAATGAATTAATTAAAATGATAATGTAAATGTCCTCCTATAATTACCGGAAGTTTCAACAGGGTGTAACGCACCTATATCTCGTGAGTACAAATGTGTCCGTGGATGTAGGTAGTGACTAGCTGTCAAGTCTCAATTACCTGCTCGTTTTCCCCTAAACCATTAATATACTATCCTTTAAATGTAGTTGTTCTAAATAAATGTATTTTCAAGCCGTTTATCAAAATAGCCTCATTTTTGTTCATATCGACAACTTTTTCTTAACAAGTCATTAGACTAACTTTAGCCATATCTCGCAGATGACTTTGTTCGTGAACACCCTCTTTTAAGGCATATGAAGGTACTCTCACAGTACATTTACGAGTCAATGACATTGAAGTAACACCGTTACACGCATTTCGTCCTTATCGCTACATTTGAAGAAATAAATATATATAAACTGAATTCATAATACTTTTGTTAGGCATAAAATATATAGACCTGCTAGGTATATAATAAAAAACACTACTACAGTTAATCTATTGCTGTTAAATAACCAAAACGCGATCTTTGTGCATCCTCTGAAAAAAGCTTAATGATAACAACACGTCACTAAATAGCAAGAATAAACGAAATATCGCATAACTAATGTGAGGTGAATGGCATTTTAAATCAAGCCGAAATTCTATGGGAACATTTACATTTTAAGACTATAAACATGTAGTTTTTTTTGTTTTTCAGTTTGCATCGTTTTAGCTAGTGGGCCAGTATATGGAGGAATAGAAAGCCCAGAAAATCCAGCTCCTGCACCTGCACCTGCGGGCAATTTCCTGACGCAAACCGTGTACGGGTTTTTAGACTTCACGACAACGATAGGCAATACGGTCATGGTTTTCTCACCGCAGTCTGCACCACCACCAGGTATATTCTTAATATATATTATTTATAATTCAAAATTTAAAAAAATATTTTTTTTTGCGTCGTTATGAATTAATCAATTAGTTGTATATTTTCTTAATAAACTCGTTTTCGTACGTGCAATTAGCAACAAGCCTAACTAAGAGTTAGGTGATAACCTGATAAATCAAGGTTTTTAAACAGTCCATTTTTTAAAAAAGTCATTTTAATAATATAACGAAGTAGTTTCTTAAAAATTGCTCATGTACAAGTGCATAGTCAATCATTTTCAATATACCTTGTTTTCAGAACCACCGAGCACTGAAAGATCTGTACAGGAAAATATTATCGAAACAAAACCACCTCCCCCAACAGTAACCAGTGTAAAACCTGAGGCAATTAAACCGAGTAAAATATCTAGCAAAGACAAATCTAATGAGCCCTCTACCCCTGCAGTAGTATCAAGTGCGGTATCTGTAGTCTCTTCCCCACCGAAAAAAGATAATAAAGCTGCAAATGTACCAAAATCTGTTGTAAAGGAACAAAAACAAATCATCACAAAAGTAGAAGTCGTTGCTGGACCATCTAAAATTGTTGAAAACAGCTCACCCAAACAAAGCCCTCCAAAAAATAATAAAACTTCACAGTCTAATAAAAACAAGAAAAATGATGTCATAAAATCAGTAACCAATATTGTAAGTAGTAAAGTTGAAGTAAAACAAGGCCCTTCAGCGGCGGTGATAAGTTCGAAAGTTCAAGTAAAATCAAGCAAAGGCGATGAAGAACCCGCAATTTTAATTACCAATAATAATATCGGAGAACCTGAATACGATTTCTTGTCACGACAACCTTCTGAATTTGTTGAAGAAACATATAAAGTGATCAACATTCGACCTTCAAAAGCCCCAGGGCAAAAACCAAAACACGGTCATAAGAACAGGCATCAACCTACTCCACCTCCAGAAAATGATGACGATCATCCTGTCGGTTTGGTCACAACGCTAGGAGGAACTATTGTTAAAGATGGACTCACTACAGTCCATGAAACAAGTGTTATTGGAACATATATCTCAGGAAAATACGCTCAAGTTCTAAACAGCAATTCCAAAGTGATTCAGGCTCCTGGTGGGTATAGAGGCAAGATATCACCAAGTGCGACACACAGAATACTCAAAACAGTGGCACCCTCTATTTCTAAAAATCACAGGCATAATTTGGAACCAACCCCATCCGTCTCTGACGATGAAAGTAACTTTGGAAAAACGACTCGCAGACAAAATAATAGTGGAGGCTCGTTCAAAAACCGTCATAGGTCTCAAAATAACAACAATAATAGTAACAATTCTGAAAATGATAGCCAACACAACAGTCCTTCCAGCCAGGGAAAGAAATTCAAAAATCGAAATGCTTCTAATTCACAACGCGGCTCAAGGTAATTTTAATATTGACTATATTCTGAAACAGACTGTTTTCAACTTAGACTTTAACTGTTTATTCATGATCTCTCATGGCCCTATACTAATAGAGATTTTTTATTATGAGAAATTAACCTTCTATGTATAATATTAACTTTAAGTCAAGTCAGTAGTACATTTGAATTTTTCTTTAACGAGAATAAATTCATCTGTATTATTTCTGCATGACATCACAAAATCAATATGATGATCGCGTGTGAGCTAAGAAACAAATAACACTCTTCTATAATCATAAAAGGCTAACCAAAACTGCATAGAAATTAATTGCACAGCTAGAAGATTTTCTTGGCATGTTTCAGAATGAAAAGTTCTGTAAAATATAATATACAAAAGACAATATACATGAACTCTACATGTAGATTAAACAATATTTTTTTTCGTTTTGAGCTCATAATTCCTACCTTTATTACTTGACTATACAGTGTTATTGAAACTCATCAATACCTTTCTTGGGTTCGGGAACTATTTACACCTATCGATATGAACCTCGTATACGTCTAAAATCAACCATTTGCAACAATATCAGCATCATACTATTGCCGATTATCATACAGTATAACCATTGCATGAATATATTTATGCATATCCATAACTCAAATAAACCATAATATTTATTTTTTGCTATCCTAATTGCAAACTGTGATCGTCGGCAATTGTATGTAATTTTATTTTCAGCACTCGATATGGACGACCCGCAAAATCGCTTCAACCAGCCACCGTCTCTGTTTTCAGTGAAGCGTCTGCACCATCGTATTCAAACAGAAGAAAGAATAACCGCAACTCTGCGCACAAGATGACTGTGACACCATCAAGTAACAACGACAGTCAGTCAAAACGTGGATTCAAGCCCCGAGTTAACCCAACTCCTGTAGAACATGTGACCCCAGCACCTTCCACCAGTGTGTATAAATTTAAGTTAAATCGTGCACCGGGTTCCGGACGCTGGCAATATAAAACTAGTCCTAAACCTAAAGTGACTATTCGTAAGCTTACTGGCGAAGACGAACAGCAAACTACACCAAATCCTAATCCGCTTCTTGACGATACGCAATATAATGATATATCTCCACAAGCAAGATCTGATAATGATTTAGAACTATCAGGTTCACAGAGTGGTCCTGGTACTCTTCTTGAAAGTGATGCTGATGACAACTCAATTGAAAAGCCACCTCCAGTGGAGACTTTGAAAGTGGAAATTTCCACTCCTGCGGATTTCCGAGACGTCTATTACGAGATTGCTACTATTAGGACTCCTTACACTTTCCAGGTAATCTAATATCAACAAATTGGTTTTCCTTTAATTTTAATTCGAGTCGATAAAACTTATTGAAAAGTAGTCTAAACAAATTTTTACTTTTTTCAGGTTGGGCGTGTAAAGAATACTCGTATTATAACTGTAACTTCAACTATAGAAAAACGTATAGAACCCACTCTTGTAGCTAATTCGCAAAATTCTCTCAACGAACCGTTGACAGAGAATATTTTAGCGACAGCAACTCCTTATGAAAAAGATCATGCTCTCTTAGACTCGAGCATAGCTACATTACCTGCCATAACATTATCTTCAGACATGGAGACCCCACCACTGGAAACTATAACTGAAACATTTAGTACAACTCAAAATTTGCTTAAAACACATATATTACCGGTGGTTCGAGATGTCAATATGACCAGTAGCTTAACCTTCATCCAAACTTATCAAGTTACACGATTTGTAACAGCAACTAAAACTTTACCACCAATGGACTTCTTCCAATTCATTCCTAGCAAAACATTAAAAGAATTTAATAGCCGCCTTGATGAGGCTGGTTCAGAGTTGCACCTAGAATTAGACTTTGGAGATAGCAATGAAGATGAAGATGGTGTTCCTCGTCGTGTATTCCCTCCAGAACTTGATCTTGCTAATATTGGGTCAGATTTCGATCTTACAGAGGTAGATAAGTATAGGCTGGCAGAGAATCTTTTAAGACTAAAGAAAGCTCATGGACAAAATAAGGGTAACCATTTGCCGGAACCAGCAAATCCACCTGCCGCTGCATTAACACCAGAACAAGCTCAACAACTTGCTCTCCTGAGGCTACTAAATCCAGCTGCTGCTGCTCAAATTCCTGACGTTATCACTACCTCTAAGCCGGTTATTAAATTTGAAACGATCTATGAATCGCATGTAATTCCTCTTTTTGACGGCAAGAGCACTACATTAAGCACAATCTCTAGACCTGTGGCTACTATTACTAAAACGGAGTACGAAATTGGTACTAGCAGCCTTCCAGCGCTGCCCTTACAAACGCAAAACCCACTATTTCCTCAACAATTTTCTCTCACCTCCACCCCTGTGGTCGTGAACACAGAAATTACGGCTACCGACAGTCAAGTCTTGAAGTTAACCTTTGGTGCTAAAACGGTTTACACTACACTTTTCAACACCAAAGTTGTGCCAACAGCAGTAACATCGTACATAACATCTTCAGTACCGGTACAGCCGACCGGTATTCCAAATTTTCCAGGATACTACCCACCGCCATTTGCACCTTTCCCATACGTAGGTTAAAAAGAAAATGTTATAATAAGATCTAGAAGATAATAAGACTAGATCAAAAAAGTGAATAAAATCGTACTGTGTTCACCGATGTGATTATGTGATTTGCATGAGAAACGGAACTTTTGAGACATTAATTCTTTGGTGTATGTGATAAACTATATTGCAACTCGGTGAACAGTAAACAGTGCTGAACCGGCAGAACGTTGAGATTTATAGTTTGTGTGTAAACATGAAAACTGTTCTTATAAAGTTCAATGTGCCCCGCGCTGTGGTGTTAAATATTATACCTACGAGGTAAAGTTTCCCTACCTATAGATATGTAACGCAATTTACTCTATATTCAGTGATTGCTTTGTAAATATTATTTATAACTAGTACTCCTGTACATAATTATAAATCGTTGTAAAACGTATAGTATAGCTATAGATGTAGATAGCTTTCATGATTGTATTTTTGTACATTTATATCATATTAAAAGGGTTCTATACTATTTTATTAAATAAGTAACACTATATTTTGTTATTGCTTTATTTTCCTTTGCAAGATGCCTTACATGATAAACAAAATAAAATGTACTTACATTATGTACGTGCCTTTAATTTTGTGTATTAATATTAATTGATTTTTTTTAGAAAGAGCTAATAAGTTGACATAATAATAATGTCTTAGCTCAAACTCAGTAGAAGCTGCATTATAGTAGCCGGGATAAACATTCAATGTTTCTAAAATACACACACCAAAAATCCATACTTATAATTATGAATTCGAAAATAACTCTGTCTGTCTGTCTGTCTCATACGCATTCACGGCTAAACCGTTGAACCGGGTGAAATTTACATTGGAGTTCTTTTAACCGTAAATAAGCTATAATTACGCTATAACCGACATACACGCAGGCGGAGCCTGAAATGACTTTAATTGCAGTTCCTATTAAATTTCTATCGTTGAAAGTAATTAATACAGTGGCACGTTTACAATAAGAGGGTCGAATGATAATCATAACTTAAACTCGCTTGCTGCGCCTATTTAGCGTAGTGGGTCGACTTTATTCATCCCAACCCAATTCCTTCAGGAAGCCTAGCAAACACTTTGAGTTGCCGACGACTTCTGGAAGTGACCTCGGCGATCCGAGATGTCTCGCCCGGTATTCTGACACCCCAGAACATGCCATTGTGATATGGGCGGCTGTTTCTTCCTTCTCAATGTTAATCGTAATTCGTAGCGCTGAATAATTACTTTACCAAGAACAAAGTTATTAATTGCAAACAATGTATAGGAGTGTTTGCTCTGAACAAGGCAAAGCCTAGTTTGGGTTCAAACGGTCGTGTATGAGATGTGTGGGGATATCATTATAAAAATATTTACAAGTACATTGTGAATAAATGAATGAAACAATTAATGAACTATGGAGAATGAAGGAACGATTGAATGAATATTTATTTTACAGTAAAATATATGCAACTGGTATGGGTTTGCTAAATGTTTCTGGAGTTGGCTGTATTCATGTCACAACTGGGAGAGCGAAAATAATAGAGGGGGTGTCGATAACAGACCATTGTCTGGTTTGTCATCTTATCAGGCCTCGCACCTTTGTTACGAATCCATTTATGCCTTATCTACAATCACGTTGGCCTACATATTATTCCTATCAAACGTGTCTTACTTCCATATGACGAAAAGAACATCTATACAAATAAATAAAATTGGAGTGTCTGTTTGTAATATGGAAATGACAGCTTTTTATGCATATGTATGCACACAGAGTACACATATAAAGTATACATTTTTAAAATTTTTGTCTGTCTGTTAGTCTTGTTTCGGCTAATCTCTGGAACGGCTAAACTGATTTTGATTGGACCTTTACTGGTAGATAGCTGATAAGATAAGGACCAACTAAGGCTACTTTTGTTCGAATAGCTTCGCCTTGCGGCCTTACCCGTGGTTGTAAATGTACAAAAGGACCGTGGGTAAAACGCCGGGACTCCGCTAGTTATATATATATATAACTTGTTTTGAGTCCCCGGCGTTTATATATTATATTATATTAT